>APFE030034771.1:0-26761 GCA_000404065.3 Pinus taeda | reverse complement strand
TACATCAATATAATAAGGGGGTTGTACTAATAACAATAAGGGGTTACACTAGTAGTATAGGGGCCTAACAGTCCACCATATGGATGACCACCTATCAGCATGACTTGGCAAGCCACAAAGATTGAGAAATATAAAAGTCAAATTTAGAGTCAAACTCAGAGAATAACGTGTTGATTAGTGGTTTTCATTGATGTCAACCCAAGAAACACCAGGGGCTACCTCGATCTTGCAAGAGAATTTTGACTTGAAAAATTACTCTATTATGAGTCAAGGATATTCTAGATGGATACTACTCATAGATATGCTTCCGTTGATATATGGCACGCCACGTAATTCTTCACGGTTTGAGAGATATTCATGTTTGAAGTTAGTAACCCCAGTTAGTGGGCCAAAACCCTATGGGGTTGTGGCATGGCACTCATAATTGGTTATGGTCATTGAATAGTAAATAATTAATAATGTTTTTTTTCTTTGTAAAATCCCTCCAATGTTCACTTGTTGAGGACCCTCTCAACTTAAGACATTCATATAAATAGTGACCCTCATATCCTCCTCTAGTAGGGATTTTGTGGCTTCAAACCGGTCATCGTGGACTTTTCCATATAAAAAAATTTCTGCCAATATTCAGAAGCTGAAATTAAAACCCATTTGAGCCAAAACCTTGATGAACCTCGTGACCTAATTTCAAATATTGGTTCACTATATTTTCGGAGATATGATCTGAGGAATATAGGGTTTTTGCAGGCTCCCAAATTCCATGTAAAACAAGTGACGTTGGGAAAATAGTCATAAATTTATCTCTGAGAATTGGATTCAAATTTCGTAAATAGTCACAAAAGGAGGGTGGACTATAGTTTGTTGAATAGCGTTTTCAGGGCCTAAGGTTGCAACAGTGACATGTGGCACTTCGTACAAGTTCACTCTACTGAACTAGTCTATAATCAGGCCATCGTGGGATATTGAGCATAACTCTTTCTTGAAGAATCCAATATTGATCAGACCTATGGGGTTGGAAATAGGACTCATGGGGATACCACAAGATGAAATTTCAGACCCTGAAGATCTGAAATTACATAGAATCAACAGATTCAATATTGAGCACCTAGAAGGCAAGAAAAAACATGCATTCAAGGATCACTGTAGTAAGGACCACGCATCAACAATCAAGGGTAAGTCTCCTATAGCAAGGTATGTATGATTAGTGTTTACATTTGAAATTTGAGTATCATCTTTGACATATGTTTTTGCAGGACAACGTAAGTATATACAGGGTCTCGGTTATATCTCTATGTCTCTATATGTCACAGTTAGTTTTGATACCACATTTCAGATGTCCTATTCTTGATACTACACATTTGATGATACATATTCTTGATGCTACACCAAGTCTGATAAATCTATATGATGTTGTAATTTCATGTTACTTGTCTTTTCATAGTTGATAGAATGGTCTCTGTTGTCGTACTTAGAACTTGGTCCATCACAAGTCTAGGGTCTATCATAAGTTTTTATTGTATATATCTTTAGGTCAGTTTTGGATATAGTCTTGCATAGATTCTAGGCCTATATCAAGAGTGGGAGTCTTTGTCTACTGCTGCAACAAGTCAACAACAAAAGTGACAAACACACTTCAGGAACGCATTGTAATTTTAATTTGTATATATTAATTATTATGCACTTACATGTGTTTTTCAGGCAGAGGTAAGTTGAAGGGTATTTTTTTTTTGTTTTGGGATTGGTTTCGTGGGGCAAATTTTGCATGCAGGTAGAAGAAGATTCAAGTACAACTGTAGGAAAGAATTCAAGAGCATAGGTATCAAATCAAAGGAAGCAATGCAGTGGGACATCCTTTGAAGACATGACAACCATCCATATATTGTGAAGAAGTGTCAAGGCCAAGAGTCATCATTGTAAAGTTGTAAAAGAGTCATTTGTAAAAGTGTCATCATTGGAAGAGTCATTATTGTAAAAGAGTCAATATGCCTAGAGTCGAAAAGGCATTATTGGGAGGTATAGGAGTATCTATTGGGATGATGCCATGGTTGGGTTGCAGGTCATAGTGTGATTGCGTGTTTGGTCAAAATCATTGTAAATCATAATGGATCATGGATCGTTGTCCCTGGTACAAGAATCCACACTCTTGTCTCATTTCAGTCATTATAGGGTGGCAAGGAGGTGCTAGGTTGGTGCATGAAGTCGCCTACAGGTTGGAGCATGTGAACACTTCAGGGTGGTAGGTTGGTCTAGGATGTTGGGGCATCCATTCAATTGACTACTGAAGAAATCAGGGCGTTGGGGTGTCCTTCCAGTGGCAGCTGGAGAAGAATGCTTTTCTAGAATTCTATGAAGTTGTTGCTTTCATTTCAGTTGGGGCTGAAGATTAAAGAATTTGTTAGAAAAACGTTCGGTGGTTTTTGACCTGGAGGGGATTTTCCACCTAAAATTCTTGTGTCTACTGTATTCTTTTATTTAATGTTATTAATGCATAAACATTAATAATAATTGAATATTAACTAATGCTCTGAAAAGATTTAAAAGTGAAAATTTCTAAGGAATACGGATTCACCCCCCCTCAATATTTCCAACATAACGTGTAGCTGTCAAATAAAGGCAGTAGAGGAATAGAATGACATCAAGCGAGCGTGTTGAAGATTTGATTCAGCTGTTACGATATGGATCAAGAATCTCCTATGGCTTACTCTTTCAGTATCAAGTCACAAAGATATTGAGTTTCAAAGTGAATCTATTTCGTAGATGTCAAGTTAGCTCATTTCGTGTCGACTTAAAACTATTAAAAATAGTTTTATGAAGTTTGTATAAAGGCTATAAGCCAAGACCTGAAAAACAAGTTCGAATATTAAGTTTATAATTGTTTTATTGGGAAGACTGGTGATATGTTGTTCCAACTTAATATATTTACTCTATTCTCAATGTGTGCATGAGAAATCTTGTGATTGATAGCTAACCCACACTCACGGGAGGGCCCCCTGTCGAGTTGTGAGGTTTTGTTTATAGTTTTGTTTTTCATTTTTGACTTGACTATAGCATTGTAGTTTCTTTTAATAATTTGTTTTCATCATAGTTAGATTTTTTATAATTGTCATTTTGATTGTAGAGTACTCATAAATAGGAAAACCTTAAAAAGTTTTTATTCTTAAATGCATCTTCTTTCTAGCACTAAAATGTTTCATAGATTAATTCGATTTCTTAAATGACAATGCAATAGTCTTTAGGGGTTAAATTCACACACAAATAATCATTCTAAAGTTATAAGTTGTCCATTTCTGCAAGTAGGAATTAGATCCTTTTTATTGCCATTTCTCTTTCATGCAATTAGTATAGAATTTGCTTACTGCAATTTAGTGAAGTTCTTTATGCAAGATAGTGTAGAATGTTTTCAAATCTGCAAAATAGAACTAGATTTTTTTTCTTGAAATTGGGTTTCTAGAATTTCCTTTCATGCCATTAGAAGTAAGTTTGAATTCCACAAGTTAGATAAATTTTCAATTTCTGCAAAATAAAGAATTTCAATTTGGTTAATTAGGATTTGATATAACTTTAAATTGACAGAACATGTGCATAGTTATTCTCTAAAATCTCATCAAAAACATTTTTCCATTCTTTGTTAATTTCATCTTTAGAAACAATCAATCCATAAAATGAATCCTAGCATATATAGTGCACATTCATCTCACAAGTACACAAACCTTGGTTGACAAATAATGAAGTAATTTAAGAACAATTAAACTACCCAACATTTCGGTGTTGTTGTTGGGGAGGTGTATACAAGATTCTATTTTTTATTTTCATATCATTTTAGGCTCATTCAAATTTTTAGATGCATAATTAAAGCATGGTAAAAATCATTTATGCATAGAGAAAGGGATTCTAGGGGTAGATTTGTAAGTAGAGGTAGAATTTCAATTCCAATCACCACTCACCCCCACTAGACGTCGTAGTGCTAAACTATCCACTCACACTCACATCCCATCATTGGAAGGTAAACATATACTTCCTAAGGTGCATAGATCTTAAATCCAACCAAAAGATTCACCAACTTCATCTACCGAAGTTATAATTGAAGAAGCTACATCCCCAATGGAAGGAGTAATTTTCCTCCCTCCAACAAGAGAGAAACTTCAAGGACAAGAACTAGAGGTTCGTAGTGAAGACGAAGAAGAAGAAACTTATTATAACATACCATTAGTAGAGAAACTAGAAGAAGAGATAGACAATCCTATTATATAACATTATGTTAGCTCTAAATAATCTACAATGGCAGGGGAAGGATAAGTGCATAATGTAAATGATGAACTTAGGATTGGAGATGGAAGAGGCAGAGGAGGAAATAGAGGAGGAGGTCGAGGTCGATGTGGTAGGGGAGAACTAGATCCTTATGGATTTCCCATCTTTGGTGAAGCAACCACAACCATAATGAAGAACTTCTCACCCTCCATCCTTCCTAATTTCCATTGTTTGAGAAATGAGGACCCTGAAACATTTCTATTTGAGTTTGAGGTTTTATGTAGAACTTATGAATACTTACTTGATCCTCAAAAATTGAAATTATTACCAGTAACTCTTAAAGATGGATCTCTTAAATGGTTCATGGGATTAGGAACACATAGAATTAAAACATGGAAAGAAATGAAAAATGCATTCTTAGAAAAATATAAGGATTATTGCATGCCCCATAACGTTAAAGATGAAGTCTTTAAGATGATGCAAAAAGAGGATGAAAGCCTTCAAGAACTAGTTGAAATATTTTCTTACACATTAAAAGGGCTATGATATATAATTTGGATGATGAAACACTAAAAGCTCTTTTGTTAAAATCCATCAAAGATGAATGGTTTGATATTCTTAATTTAATGGGCAAGCGAGATGTTTCAAAACTTTCATTTTGAGAAATCTGTGATTTGTGTAAACATATTTCAAGGGGTAAGGCTAGAACTAGAAAAAATTTGAGAGATCCTGTGATGTCTAGAATTAATAAATCTGTAATTGGAACAATAAGTAGAGCTGAAATAGGCAATTTGCTTGATAATTTCAAAATAGATATCCTAGTGAGTCTTAGTGAACAACTAAACACCCTTAATATACAAAACAAGCAAAAAGTTGAGAATGTTGGATTATTTATTTTTTGTCCCAAGTGTAGGAAGAAAAATGCCTTAAGAGAATGTCCCTTTAATAATATAGAAATTTGTGTCATATGTGTCAAGAATCATAACACGAAGGAATGCCCTTCAATACTTGGACTTAAAATTGTTTTCAAGATGAAGCTTGAACAAGCCAAGTTTAACCTTTTTGTTTTATTGCTAAAATACCATGGAAAAATCAACAATCAAATATGACTCAAGGTTTTAATACTCAATCATATGCACAACCACATAACATTTTGACTACACCTATGCCATGGCAACCTTGGCCCCCACAATTTCAAAATTCATATTGGGCACAAGGTTGGAAAAATACTTATGGAAAATATCCTCAATATCCTCAATTCCAACAACCTTATACTTCTTTTCCACCACAATATTATCCTCCTCAACCACCTCAACCTATTCAATTCCAAAATCCAAATCAACGACTTTCATTACCATTTCCTCAAAAACACAATCAATTACTTACCCAACCACTTCCAAATCCAAACAATAAAAACCAACAATCTATTTATAACATCAAAGGAAAAAATTTCCAAGCTTGTATGATTACCCCATTAGATCTAAGTGATGTTCAACTCAGATCTAGTAGGGTTTTGCAAAAGAGGTCACCAGTGACTGCCATCCAAAAATCTAAAGAGGATGACGTTCATGAGAAAGATGCAAATCTTGATCAAGAAAATATTCCTCTAAAGTAAGATGTTCCTATACCATCAACAGACGAGCAAATAAAGCAAGCTCCTACAGTTCCTCTAGTAGAACAACCTTCTATTTCTTTGCAAGATCCACCTTTTCCTGTAAGGCTCAAAATTGATAAAGGAATAGAAAAGCAATTTGTTTTACCAAATTATGACATGTTAGATGAGCTTAAGAATATTTGCATTAAAATTCCTTTATTACAAAATATAAAGGAAATACCAGTATTTGCAAAAACTATTAAGGAGCTATGCATTAGAAAACCAGCAAGAAAGAGAAAAGATGTTAAAAAAATCTAATTAGTAGAAAAAACTACTGATATCATGGTGGGAAGACCTATTGTTCAAAAATATCTAGATCTTGGTAGTCCCATTGTGAAAATTCATATCAATGGTATTGAAATTCCAAACACTTTAATTGAGCTAGGAGCAACCATCAATGTCATGAGTAAACAAACAATGAAGCAACTTAAACTTCCTAATCTTCAATATACTCCTACATTATTACCATAGAAAATTTTAGGGGTGAATTTTTTAAATTACACACTTTTCAATACTTTTTTTTTTTTTTCTCGTGGAAAAAGTCGTAATTATCATTATAGGAGAAAATTACATTTTGTATATGCAGAGCATTACTTGAGTAAGGCATTGCCTGTTCAAAATATGGAAATACTTTGTGCATTCCTCCACGCAGGGAGTATGTGAGAATAAACAAAAACTTAGAGAAACTACTGGCCTCTTCACAGATAGGGTATGTTGTTATAAAAGTTCTGATAAATATTTACAATATAAGCAAAAATATAATATCAAAAAATTCATGTCCCTTGCTATGTTGCTTCAGATAGATTCAGGGTCTATGAAGGGTCTGTGATAGTGCTGATAGACGACACCATCCTTTTCCTCGCATATCAACCAAGTGTCGTAATCCCTGAACGCTACTTCTTTGGATAAGTGGTCATAAACTGAGCTCCGCTCCTTGTAAATATGATGACAAGTGAAAGAGTCAAAATTTGTGATAAGTCTGTGAATCTCATCTAGAATATGCTTCAATGTATATGCATTGCAAATATGTTTTTTGTTGATCCAGTTAACAACTAGTTTCAAGTCACCATATAGTTGCAGATTGAGCATTGTTTATATAGAGCATATTGGATGAGGTATTTAGCAGTTAAAACATCGGCATAGTTATTTGTTCCTCTACCCAAACCCATTTGTATTTTAAAAGAATGAGTCACTGATAAGTGCAATACTGCTCTGCCTCCATAGCCTGATTCCTGTGCTGATCCATCAAAATAAGCCCATGGTATGGAGGAGTTGATGACCTCTGTCTCAATATTTCTATGTTGTTTTTGTGTGGTGTCTTTAGGGATCCAATGATAATCCGCTAAGGTTCTGTTCAATATGGAAGGCCAATGGGGGGACTTTTTCTAAAAAATAATTTGCTTCCTAGCAATCCATAGGGCCCAGCAAATGAGTAGAGGTATGTTTATTTCCTTGCCTATGGTGTCTTTCCACCAATTATTCCATGCATCCTTTAATTTATTGATGTGCCATCGACGGTGAATGGAGAGTGTTGAGAAAAATCCATTCCATAGCTCGTGCGAGGTAGGGCAGTCCAGAAAGAGGTGTTATGTATCTTCATTGTTGTTTTTGCATAGGTGGCACTAGAATGGCCTTGAGAAAGATCATTTCATTAGGTTTTCTCCCGTCAGGACCTTGTTGTTCAGTATAGACCACAGAAGCAGCTTCGTTCTAGGCGCTGCTTTTAACTTCCATAAAAGGTTCCACCAAGGCTTAGAGGCTGGCGGCTTGAGGGGATCCATTAGAACTAGATAGCCGATCTTGGGGGTATAATATCCATGTTTGGCAAGGGCCCAGATGAGATCATTATGTCCTTTAGAGATCCTGATATGGGCCTCAATTACAGAAGATATGTAGTCTCTCTAGTCTTGTTTCCAGGGTGGGGGAATATTTAGAGCTAATTCAGTTTTCCAGGCTTGCTGTGTCAGAGAGGATCGACCATTGTCCGCGATATGACAAATATGTGTTATACCTTGATCTACGAGATTTGTTCTTAGCTCTTCGGGAAGTCTATGTGCATTGCCACAGCCTACCCAAGGGTCTTCTCCTATGCGCACCAGGGAACCAGATCGAATTCTCCAAGTCAAACCATTTCTAATCAGGTCCATAGCTTTTGTTACTTCCTTCCAGATGATTGATATGTTCTCACTTGTTCAGTGGTCTTGTCTAATCCAATCAAGTGGGTTTGAAGGGGTGATGTATTTTGAAGTAACAACCTTCATCCAAAGGTTGCGATTGTTGAGTAGCTGCCAACCCAATTTTGCTGCAAGTGCTTTGGAAAAGGTGTCTAATCTCTTGATCCCCCAACCACCCCATCGTTTAGGTAGTGCCAGAGATTCGCATCTTCTCCTAGAAAAAAATTTCCATGTCTGTTTCCCCTTCCATAAAAAGCAATAATAGAGATTTTGCAACCTATCCAGAATGCCCCTAGGAATCCAGGCTAAGGTCATCCAATATACAGGCATTGCTTCCAAAACAACTTTGATCAGTACCAACCTACCTGCTCTGGACAGGTATTTATTGTACCATATGTTCAAACACTTTTCTACCTTAGTAATGAGCTAGATCCAATATGCAATTTTGTAACCAAATGGCTTTAGTCGGTAGCCAAGGTATCTCAAACCTTCCTCTATAGGATGGGTAATAAAGGGGAATCTCCTTAGGGTGAATTGTAATTCATTTTGGGAGCACCCGGATATTGTTAAAGTGGATTTAGATTCATTCAGCACCATTCCTGTGGCCATTTGAAAGGTACCAATGGCTTGGTGGAGAGTAATGAGATCGTCGAGGCCGCCATTAAGGAATATAAGAACATCATCCAAAAAGAGAAAATGAGTCAATATAGTTGTGTTAGTGATTTTGATCACCCCTGATTCTCCCCCGTCTATGATCTTCTCCTATAATTCTGCTTAGGCCCTCCATGATAAGAAGGAATAGTAGAGGGGATAGGGGCATCCTTGCTTGAGTCCCTGCTCAACATGAAAAAAGGGGGATGCTGATCCATTAATGAGAACACTGAAAGGAACATCGGTTATATAGCTCATGATCTACTTAATGAAGGTGAAAGGAAAACCTAGTTGAGTTAATAGAATTCGGAGGTATGGTCAGTTGACTCTATCAAAGGCTTTAGATAGTTCTATCTTCAAAATCATTCCTTTTAGTTTCCTAAGCTGTACGGAATGAAGGATTTCTTAAGCCGTGCCAATCGCCTCATGTATGCCTATTATGTAGGAAGGCAAATTGTTCATGGGATATGTGGAGGGACAGGATTGGCTGTATTCAATTGGCTATAATCTTGGCTATAAAGATATAGGCTTGAAGTCATCAAAGGAGGAGGGCTTGTCAGCTTTGGGGATGAGGGAAATAAAGGTGGATTTAAGGCCTTCTGGTATCCTTCCGCTCCTTCTGCTTTCCTCTATGATTCGTAGGAGGTCTGTTCCTAAAACCTCAAAGAAGGCGATGTAAAATTCCACTGTCCATCCATCCGGCCCTGGACTTTTGTCCTTCTTTAGCCCCTTCAGAGTGTCTTATAGCTCTTCTAGTGAAACTTCTCGCGAGAGTTCCTTTTCCGCCTCCTGGTCTACATAGCCAGGAAAGAGATGCACAATTCGCATTACTTCAGCCAGGGTAGCATTGAGAGGAGCCTTGTAGACGCTTTTGAAGTGTGAACATGCCAGTGCAGCCAACTCTCGGAAGGATTGAACTGATCGCCCCTATGTATCTTTGAGATCCCATATTGTATTAATGGCCTTCCTCCCGTTGGCATGTTTATGATAGAATTTAGTGTTATCATCCCCCTCTTTCAGCCAGGTAGCCCAGCTTCAGATTCGCCAACTCTCTTCTTTGTCTCTTAAGATTTGAGTTCTCTTCTGCAGAGATGCAAAGTATTTATCCTTTTGCTCCTGAGATATTATAAAACCTACCAAGTCCTCCTCAAAGGAGTAGATATCTTCCTCTGTTGTTATGAGAATAAGCTCTTCCGCTTCCTTTTTCTTCTTAGCCCATATCCTGGATAAGGACTTCAGCTCCTTCATATTATGCGACAAGTCGTGCATGAGGTTTCCTGTGGAGCCCAGGGGGTTTGCCTTCCAATAATCGGTCACCAATTTAATGTATTCCACATCCCGTAGCCATGTGGAGTTAAATTTGAATGGGGCCTTTGATTTATCTATTACATCCTGCAACTCTAGGTTGATAGGTCGATGATGCAATAGGCCTCCAGTGCTCACCCATTGTCTGATGCAAGATCCCCTGTTGACCAAGTATTCTTTTACGAGGAATTTGTCAAGCCGTCTGGCCAGGCTTGCATCCCCTGTTCTATTGTTCCTCCAGTTGGGTTGCAGTTTGGCTAAGGGGAAGTCAATAATGTTGTGGGTATCCAGGAGGTTTTCAAAGAAAACAGACAACGCGCCCACCTGTGCTTGATTGCCCCAAGATTCCGCGAACCCCAAGGAGAAGTTTAGGTCCCCCCCTAAGATGATGTTATCTTGTTGTAGGAGGGTTGAAATAAACAAATTCCTCCAAAAAATAGCTCTATCCTGATAGGGACCATATAAATTGATGATCCTGAAATCTACTTCAAGAGTATGAGAGTAGATGTCTGCTCCTAAGAAACCCGGTCCTCCCCAAACCCTCAAAGTCTTGATGGTACAGTTGCATGTGCCTAAGGCTAAACCTCCAGATCTGCCCATGGCATCAAGGGAGTGGAAAGTCCAGCATCGTAGCCAAGATTCAAGTAAGTGCGCGATGGTGCTCATAGGGCCAAGGGTTTCTTGAAGGAAATAATGTCTACAAGATTTGTCGCAAAAAGACGCTTTAGGGCTAGTTTTTTATCCGGGCTAGCCATCCCGTGATAGTTGAAGGAGAGCAGCTTCATGGAGGGGGGGAGAAAGGGGTTTGCTCTGCTCTAAGGGCCCAGTTAATGGTTTTTTGTTCGCTAGATGCAATCTCCTCCCCGGCCTAATGCTTTGCTTTGGATAGATGGGAGGGCTGCCCCGAGGTTTGGAAGGACGGGGGAAAGAGTCTGCCTTGAATCTTATGATGTCGAGACCCTGAGATCATATTCTAGAGCAAAGAGGGTAATGAGATTCTGGGTGAGAGTGGAAAGGTAATGAGGGAGAGGGTGCATCGGAGAGGGAAGGCTGAGGGAAGGAGTAAGTGGGAGGGGGAGGTGTTATGGGGCAGTGCTGAACGATAGGGGGCCGATGAAAAAGCGAGGGAGGATGAGAGAGGGAGAAATTGAGGGAGGCGACCGATGAGTCTGAATTCCAGTCATGTAGTGGAGGGGAAGGCAATACAAGAGAGAAAAAAGTAGTATATGCAAAAGAGAGAGGAGACTTTGACATACCTGTGGAATGAGCGTCCCCTATAACCGCCCAAGCTCTTGTCAGAGGTGGGGAGGGAGGCCGAAGTGGAGCTTTCCCACGCTTCTTCCTTGATTCTTTCTCGTGTGCCTTGTCTACTTCGGGTGGGACTTGTTGTGACAGATCTTCCACTTCCATAGCTGGTTGAGGTTGGTCCCGAGAGGTACGAGCATCCTAGTCTTTGTCCTCTGATTGATGACCCTTCTTGTTAATCAGGGGGCAGTCCTTATATACGTGTCCAACCTTATGGCACCTACGACATCTGTAGGGTATGCCTTCATAGTCTAGTGGCTGATTCCAGGTGAATGATCTCCACTAAATGGTAATATATTCCTGTAACCCTCCCCTGGTATCCATATGCACCAGAATCCTAACAAAACCCATCTTGCCAGTAGATAAATAAGATTTATCAAATTCCATATATGTGCCCATTGAGTTCCCAATGTGGTGAAAAATGTATTCAGACCAGAAGTGTAATGGGAGCCCTGGTAATCTGACCCATATTGGTCGACCGCCCAGTTGCTCTATATCCAGGTCAAAAAGCGGTGACCAACGCTTCAGTAGGACAGGGGCATGCTCGAAATACGAGTTGAACGAGAGGACCCAGATCATGTGATCTGGACTAGAGAAGCGTAAGGCAAACCACCCTTTTACGAACGTCTGTACTGAGGGAAAGTCGGCTAAATGATGTCCCCAGGCCTCTGAGACCCATGTTTTTAGGCGAGCTGCCGTATAGTTTCGTCCCCGAATTGTTCTGACTAGAACCCTATCTGCGAAAGCCATAGTATCACCAAGCTGAATATCCTCCTCAAGCCTAAGAAAGGTGTTGACAACTTTGGTCCGGAAGCACTTGGTCTTCTTGTAGGCCCTCACCTCAGCAGCTGAGTCTCCTCAATGGTCAGAGGTGTACTCCGATACAGGGAGGTTCTCGAGGGGAAGGGATGTGTCAATAGGGATGGAATCCACTAAGGGGGTGATATTAGTAAAACTGCCAGAAGGGGGAGAGGGCGAGCGCGGGTAATCAAGGGGATCGAAGAGGAAGATGGAACGAGAGGGGCAGAGGGGAAAGCAGACAGAGTGGGGTGGGAGATGTGACCAAGGGTAGGAGATGGAGGGTTAGGGTTAAGGTACCTCATTACAAACCATAGGGATGATGGAGACGGTGGGGGAGTGGAGAGGGATGGCCAGGTTGGAGGGTCATCTAGCAAAATGACCTGGTGGTCAGATGGACTTGAGAGAGGGGAGGCCGGAAATGGTCCAATGCATCTCATTACTAAACAAAAGCGACCCTAGCTTAATAGATCACGGGGTTGTCCAGATAGAACCCTTAGCCAACGGTTCTTCCGAGTAATCCACCAGATCAAGGTTCGTCGTTGTCAGGTAACTTGGATCGCCAGCGGCCCTGTACCGAGGGAGACTTCTACTCGCGTTGTCCAACCAGTTGCACCATCGTGCTTCAGACACGCAACAGCTAACCAAAATCCCCTGCCTGCTCCATCCTCCGAGCCTCCATGATCCTCAAAGCATGTCCTCCCATAATATTATACGGAGGAAGGAACCAAGCAGCACTGACAACCCAAAGGGAAAATCATGGAATTAAAACCATGCCCACAACTACCACTCTTTCGATCATTACTTGATCCAAAGGATCTTTTAATCATTACTTAATCCAAAGAAAAAAAGACGAACAAAACCTCTGGAACATGTAAAGCGAATTCTAATAGATCATACTTTTCAATACTTAGCCCAAAAGATATTTAAAAAATAAATGATTATTATATTTTATCCAATTAAAAATAGGTTAGATAAACATTCCAAAGGCCGTTTTTCCTGGTTTGGTTGTAGAAATTTCTTGGCATCACCTCGATTTCAAATAATGGGACTGGTTAGGGGCTATTTCACCCTCTCCATTCCTTGGAAAAAAAAACTAGGTTGAATTCACCTTGGATTTTAGGGCCCAGGGGTTGGTAGTTTGATTCGTTGAATTCACACTACATTTGACTAGCATCCAGGGTCTCTTACAACCTTTGGCTCTGTATTCTCATCTTGTCAATGACTTTCCTTTCTCTGTAATAGATGCTTATAAAAGAGTGTATGAGCTCGGTTTGTGCTCCTAAGAGTTTTTTTGGTCTTCTGGATTGGTTTTGCTTTTGCTTTTTTTTGTTCTTGTATTCCCTGAACCGTTTATTGATCTATGCTCCTTGTGTAATTTTCGGGGTTTGCACTGTAAATCCGACCCCCTCTTCTTTGTTATGTTTAGACACTGTAAAGTCATATAGTTGGAGATTCATGACTTGTGAGCTAGAGATTATTTGATCCCCCTCTTTGCACTGCATTGGAGGTTATCCAATCCCCCTCTTCGCACTGCATTGGAGATTATTCGATCCCCCTATTTGTTTTTGAATTGTTGAGTAAACATTGAAATACTTTCTGAATCTGTGGCTAACTCAGGATTGATGGTGGAACTGACAAGATTGATTGCTTTCTACTTGAACGTGCTTGTTGAAGCTTTAGGAGAGTTGCAACTCACATGGGATCAGATTGACCAGTAAATTTCTTCCTGGACTTTATGGTTTTACTTTGTTCGTGGGTAGTATTGAATTGAATTATCTGCTATGATTTTTATTTTAAAATTACAATGGAATTTATGTAATATATTTTATGTTGTGTTTTTATTTATTTTAAAATTTAGTGTAGAGATCCTTGCACTATATCCACAATATATTCCATGAACTTCATGATTTTCACATGTTTCATCCAGTCAAAATTAAAGGGACATCCATCTATTCTTATCTCTAGGTCCTACATCAAGTGCTCTATTGTATAATTTATTTATGACTCCTCTTTGGATTGTTGAAAATCTAGATTAACTATTAACATAAAATGATTTGACATTTGTTTCATTTTCCTATGCTACCTCAACTCTTTGATTAGATTTTGTTCTCCAGCCACCAGATCCTCTCTTTCGTCCACTCCAAGATCATTTTTCAAAGTGATGTGAATAACACCTCTCAAAGTGGAACAAATTTTGGCTGCTACACAAGTGGTTCTTAAAATGAGAGCATCCTTACACAATATAGACTATTCCAAGTGGACTTCTACAACAACTCATAAATCAACTCTTTTTTTTGCCATTGTCAATAGATTCAAGCCCATATCTCGTATTGCTTAAAATGCTGGCGTGATACCTTTTATGTTGGTCCAAGTATAATTACAACAATTTCATAGAGAAGGTCCCCGAGTGAGGTATACATATGGATTCCTTAGTGTTGTTAGTAGTTGTTCCTATCTCCTGAAAAGAGTTTCCTAAGTGTTGCCATAATCCAATTCTAAAACCACTACATAGTCATCATTTGAAAGTATATCACCTAGTGCTTATATGGAGGGCTTAGATACTATATAAGATCAGGGAATACCGCTGGTAACTTTAGTGAATATAAGTGTTTTTTCTGATCCCATTGTCACCTTCAAATTCACTTTCACAAAGTTGTCGCATAGTACTGTTCAAGTGGCCTCACTACTGGAATAATATGTGATGTTGCTACATGTGTCGTTTGAAACATATCATGGGAAGAAAATAGGCTTAAACTGAGTAATGTTGCTCCATCCTATTCCTAATGCAAGTAGCCTTTCTTAATACCTACCTTCCATATTTCAGGTACAAATTGATGTCATAAATAGCTTGAGAGACTAATCTATAGCAAGATAAAATATGCACAAGAGAAAGGAATCTACAACAAGACCGAATCATCAATATGTTGTATTGTTGCATTGAAAAATCTATAAAATGCACCTTAGACAAGCATATAAATACTTGTCATATTAAAGATGAAGAGAAGTTGGCCCTAATTTCTCTACTGGAAATAGGTCAAGTCTAGTAGAAATGGGACTTTTTCAATGTTTTGATTTTTTTAGACTGATGCAGATTTACAAAAATAGGGCATTGATGTTTTCCATTTGTCAAATATGGGAAATCAACAATATTAGAGCTAAAATGAACACCTTATGCTATGTAGAAACGTTTACAACAATGGGCCTTGCTTATATTTTTCTTGATGTACATGTAGAATTCATGGAAGAAATTTTTTCTTTAACTAAGCATGGAGAAAAGATAAATTAGGTAGAGGATAGAGTCTTCATATATTATTTGCATCTCTTTTTTGTCTCTCTTTATTTCAATAGTAGTTTGGACTCTGTACAAAATACTAAGTTATTAACTACAATTCAAGGACTCTTTTTATTTAATCTCTTTTTCTTAATGTTAATTGTGTACATCCTATATCATGCAACTTATAGAGAAAATATTCCTTGTGTATTGAAATATTTTTTTTTTAACAAAGTCGGGTATTTTGTATTATAAAAACCAAAGAAAAAAGACTATTACAATAGGGTCTGCAGTTTTGACAGGGAGGAAAGAGATTGGGTACGCAGACCCGATTTCCTCAAGACTGCTTTGATTACAAAAAGTAAATAAGTGCTGGCTATACTGTTTTACAAAATTGCCGCAGAGAAAGCAGAATTTACAGTTCATACGGGGTTTTTTGTGTTAGAGAAATCAGGATTAGGCTCTTGGCGAGCATCACTGGCCTTGGTTGAAGCTTCCACATTGGAACCTTGGGTGATGACTTTGAGATGCTCGATGACTTCTTCAAGATGAGAACAACGTTCTTTGAGATTCTCTATTTCGCCCTTCTGCTTTTCGAGCTTTTTCCTTTTGGACCTGCTGTCTGCAGCATGATCTTCTTTCAGTTCTGTGAGCTGAGAGCGAAGCCTGTTTATCATAAATGTATGTGTTTTGCACATTGTGCAATCTTTGCTAAACAATCTGTCGATGTTGTCGATGTTCATGTTTGAGGCTTGGGGAGCCTGCTGGTTTGACTGCTCGGCCATGGGGGAAGAAGAATAGAACAAGATCCAAAATAGAAGAGGGTGAGGGGTGGAAAGGAGGTGAATGATAGAAGAGAGCCTCTGTGAAGAAGAACAGGGAATAAAGGGGCACGGATGGAGATAAGAGATCACACAGCTATATAGACAGAGAGCGCGAGAGAGCTGAGCGGGAGGCTGAGCGAAAGAAAGAGGGGGAGAAAAATGAGGGAGTGCCGAGGGAGCGAGGAGAGAGAATTGAGGTGAAAGGAGGGAAACAGGGGAGGACTTCCACTCTGGGAGAGGAGAAAGTCTGCACAGGGCGACACAGAGGAGGTTAGCAAAATTAAGAGAAGGAAAAAACAGATCATAAAAGACACACAGAATACCCGATGACAGAACCCTCTGATGAAGAGCACGAAGGTCCGCGAACGCGCTGGTCTTGGAGGCAGCCTTGATTTCAGATCTGGGCGTCGAGTTCTCCTTGCAAGCATCTGTGTGATTCCAGGGACAAGGCCTGCTATAAATAGATCTCTGGGGCGAGTCACAGGTCTCTCCTGAAGACTGAGAAATGAGGGAATCGGCGGTGAAGAAAACCAGAGCAATCATGATTTCTCTGGTCCTGAAACTAGTGAGGTGATGGCCTCGAGAGTGTCTGCTGACAAGTCTATCTCTGAACAGATATTGAGAGCTTGATTGAGTGTCCACGTTTGTCCTTATATGCTGGAGGGGGATGAGAAAGATCAAGGACTGACTGGCTGAGGATTTTGCACTGGGGATGGCTGCGGGAGTTGTCCTCAAGGAGAATTCGTGATCCATATGGATCTGCCTGATGTGACAGGTGTTGCAGGGGTGCGTGATCCAGCTATGGGATAGGTTTTTCATATTCCAGATCATTTTCTTTGACCAAACCGATTCGTCTACCTGTTGCAAAGTTGGCCTGTTCATCCGCTGCTTTGTTATTTTCCCTGAGGATGTGCTTGAAGGTCGCACCTCTGATATTCCTTAAATTCTCACTGATCCGGGCTTTGATTCTGTTAAGAGCTGTTTGGCGAAATTCTTTGCCTGAGGACATCGAGGCAATGATGATTGCTGAGTCTCCCATGATCAGGAGGTTCTGAAGGCCCATCTTCCTGGCTATGGAGGATCCAAGGAAGAGGCTGTAGGCCTCTGCCTTGTTGTTTGACATAACTCCTAGCCCCCACTGATATTTGACAAGAATTTCTCCCTGAGAGTCTCTGATTATGCCTCCTGCCCCAGCTTGGCCTGGATTGTTCTTTGAGGCACCATCAAAGAACAGGGATGGTCTATTCTGTTTTTGAATCCAAGAATCCACTTCCTGCTTTGTGCCTCTCAGCTTCTAGATTTGGCCTGATTGACTGATACTTGTCCTCTTGTTAATGCTGGCTTTGATTTTAAATTTTCTCACCCATTCGTTAACCTTTGAATCTAATTGAGACGGGTCCATCTGAATGAAACCATTTGCTTCTATTGTCTCCGAGATGAGAGCAACTGTCTTTGCTATTGTTTTATTTATACATGCCTTCTTGTCATTGAAAATACTGTTGTTTCTGGTGTTCCATATTTGCCAACAGAGATTGGAAGGAATGCTGTTCCAGATCCTCAGGGCCTGATTCTTTCCTTTTTTGATTTGTGGGAAGAAGCTTTTCCAACTCCTTTGAAGATTGGCCATCTGGTTTGGAAGATCCCCCAAGGATAAGGGATAGGCAAGAGAGTTCCAACATTGGCGGGCAAAGGGGCATTCAATGAATAGATGACTACAAGTCTCCTCAGCGTTTTTGCACAGACAGCAGATGGAGGGGCCTTGGATGCCTTTTTTTCTGAGATTATCTGCAGTGAGGATGTTGCCGTGGAGGAGGGTCCAATTGAACATCTTTACTTTGGGCAGACTGTCAATATTCCACACCAGATTATGAAGAGGCCAATTGTTAGCAGCAGAGGAGTTCTGGAGAGTTTTATACCCACCTTTCACCGTGTAATTACCTCCGATAGGGTCCCAAATGAACTTATCTTCACTGGATTTGTTGGTGGGAGCTAAACCAGAGAGGGAAGTTTTGAGATCTACCCAAGAGTTCTCGAGATCAGGGGGGAGGGCCAGAGGTTTCCATCCCATCCATTCACTATGGTTCCATTGAGAGATATCAAAAAGAGTTTTTTGCTTCGCCTGGTCTAACCATTGTTGAAGGGGCTTGTAGATGAGGAGGGCTCCTCTAGGATCCGTGCCCATAATTCTATCATTCCAGATGTTGGTTTTTTTCCCATTGCCTGGGGCTTTTGAAATGAGGGTTTTGGCTTGGGGGAGGGACTTTTTGATTAGCTTCCAAACCGGGGTGCTTGGTCTTTCAATGAGAGTTTCCTCCAGGATGTTGCTGTTTGGACCGTTTAGGTACTTTTTCTTGATGATTTCAATCCACCAAGAGCCTTTGTCATTGATAATCCTCCAAATCAACTTGAACCCCATGGCTAAATTTGATAATCTAGGGACTCTAATTCCCAGCCCTCCTTTTTCCATGGGGAGAATAACCTTGCACCATTTGACAAGATTGAATTTTTTGGTGTCATGCCTTCCTCCTTGCCACAGAAAGCTGCGGATTATCAATTCCATGTGTTTGTGGATGCTTGCTGGCGCCAGTGTGATGGCAAATTGATAAATAGGAAGAGCTGAAAGGACAGACTTTATGAGGATCGATCTACCAGCTAGATTTAGCCAGTGCATGCCCCAGCTTTGGAGTTTGCTTCTCATATTTTCGATCAGCTTAATCCATATCTGAGATTTGACATTTTCTTTGGCTAGAGGCAGTCCTAGATATTTGAAGAAAGACCAATTGCCTTGAGCTGGAATTGCCATGATTCTGGAGATTCTCTGAGTAATGTGGTTGGGAACATTCCATGTATAGATCATACATTTACTGTTGTTTAGTTTGCCTCCCGAGGCCTGAAGGAACAGTTCCAGCACTTCTTTGAACCTTCTGGCCATCAAGCTAGAGGCACCCCCAATTAGAAGAGTGTCATCTGCAAAGAGGGAGTGATTAATCCCTTTGGTGCCTCTGACGATTTCGATCCCCACGATCTCCCTATTTCTTCTTTTGTTTTCCAAATGCAAACTTAGGGTCTCAGCCATAATGATAAAGAGGAAGGGGGAGAGAGGGCAGCCTTGCCGCAGACCCCGAGAGCTCTTGAAGGCGGAGCAAGGTCTCCCATTGATGAGAGGGGCTGTCCAAATGCCTGAGATACATTCAATGACTCTACTGGAGAAGAAGTCAGAGATGCCAAACCTCTTCATGACCGCCTTCAGAAAAGAATGGTTGACTCTATCGAAGGCGTTCGCCATGTCAAGCTTTATGATCATTCCTTTTTCATTTCTTGAGATGCTGCTATGTATGGCCTCCTGAATGAGGATCACATTATCCATTATTTGCCTGTTAGGGACAAATCCTCCCTGATTTTCGGAAATGATGGAAGGGAGAATGGGCTTAAGCCTGTTGGCCAGAATTTTGGAGATAATTTTGTAAGAGACATTGCAGAGGGATATGGGCCGGAATCTATCGAAGGTCTGGGGGTTGGGATCTTTTGGAATGAGAGCAAGATGGGTAGATTTTATGCTGCTGCCCATTTTGCATTTGGCAAAGAAGTTTTTGGCCATTCTGATGTAGTCTTTTTTAATAATATCCCAGTTTGATTTGAAGAAGGCTGCTGTGGAACCATCAGGCCCTGGGGCTTTATCAGGCGGCATGCTTTGAAGAGACCCTTCGATTTCCTCCAGTGTGATATCCTTATCCAAGTGCGCTTTTTGGTTTTCTGATATTTTATTTTCCAGAGGGCTGAGAAAATCGGGATTTTCGTGGTAGTTTGGCTCAGCTGTTAGAAGAGCATGGAAGTGCCTGGAGGCGGCATTCTTAATTTCCTCTTGTTCAGAGAAGATCCTACCTTCAACAGCGATTTTGTCAATGTTGTTTGCTGCTCGTCTAAGCTTCAGATTATTGTGGAAAAAGGTGGTGTTTTTGTCCCCCGAGTTGAGCCAAAGGCATCTTGATTTTTGCCTTTGCTCCTCTTCCTCCCTGCGGTTCTGATTGTAGAGTTCTTTAAGCAGATCGCCTTCTTTGTTCTGGTCTTCTTCCGTGTCTTGAGAGCCCTCTCTGTCAATGTTTAGTTGTTCAAGCTTTTGTTGGATGTCGATTTTTTTCCTGTTTTGAAGGGCAGCGTTTTGTCTAGCCCACTATTTGATAGCATTTCTGAGATTTTTAATTTTTGATTCCCATATGAAATGCGGGGATCCTGAGATTTCCATAGCCCACTGCTCCTTAATTAGATCTTTGAATCCTTCAACACTTTCCCAATCCTTGTTGTATTTGAAGGGGATCGGGCCTGGGTAAGATCCATTATCTAGCCGCAACGAGACAGGCTTGTGATCTAACATATATCCCAAAATGACTGAGCTTTGTATCCTTTTAAAATCTGCAAGGATTTTGTCCTGAGCTAGGATGCGATCTAGTCTCTCCTTGATGTTATTTTTGCCCATCCTCTTATTTGACCATGTGTACTTTCCATTATGAAGAGGAGTATCGATTAGGTTGTGAGCTTGTATTATTTCCTCAAGGGCCTCTCTTGCTGGGTCAGCGAAGAAGTTCCCCCCCAGCTTCTCTTGGGCATTTCTGATTAAGTTTAAGTCACCCCCCAGAAATATCTTTTTTCCTTGAAAGTCTCTGAGGTCTGCCGAGATGGAATCCCAGCAGGAGGCCTTCTCTCTAAAATGGGGGGGGCGTAGACATTGTATATTGAGTACTCCTCTGATTTGGTTGAGTTTTGGAAGTCTGTTCTTATCCACCATCTGTTTTGTTTGAAGTCCTTGAGCTGCCATTTTTTTCTGTTCCAGAGTGTCCCTAGGCCGCCTGATGCTCCTTCTGAACTTATTGCATTTCCTTCATAGTTCTTTATTTTTTTTGTGCTATCTTTGAATTCCTGCTCGGTAATTTTGGTCTCCTGGAGTAGGAGGAAGTCTGGTTGTTCTGATTTCACTAAATCACGGACAGCATTAACTTTTAGGGAGGAGCCCATCCCCCTACAGTTCCAAGAGACCAGGATCATCATTTACTTGACTTTGGATGGGCCCCAGATTTCTCCTTCAACTTTTCTCCGCTTCCTTTTGTCCTATCTAGAAACGAATCCATTGGTTGTTGGGTCCCGGTGGCCATTTCTTTTGCTGCTACCTCATCCCTTATCTCTTTGTTTGTCTTTCTTCCTGCCTTCCTGGGAGGATCTGTGGAACCTATATTCTCTTTTGACTTGTTCCTTGTAAGGATTCTTCCGACCAGAGGAGGGGGAGGGGAGCTCAAGGGGGGGGAGGAAGGGGTTTCAGGGGGGCCTTTTGGAGAGGGAGGGGGGGAGGGAGGGTCTTCGGCTGAGAGGGATTCGAAGGGATTGGAGGATGAAGGGAAAGAGGGATCAAGAGCAGAGGGGTGAGAGGGCGAGGGAGGGGGGTCCAAAGGGGTCTTATGGGAAGCTTCAGGAGGGGGGTTGGATTTTTTCCTTTTGACAGTTTCCCAGTCTTCTTCTGAGTTCCCTGCGTTGGTATTTATTTCTATAGATTTATTTTTGCTACATCTATTTGCGAAATGTCCATATTCATGGCATACCTTGCATTTGAAGGGCAGCTGCTCGTAGTCCACTTGCTGGATGTGAGTCCATTGGTCTACTTTGAGCTTAATGGCTTCTGGGAGTCCTTTCCCTAGATCGACTTCCACGCAGATCCAGGCGCATGCATGCATGTTCTCCTTGGGCTCTGATCTGTCGATGAATTTTACAACCGCGTTCCCGATGGCTTTGACCGACTCATCCCCCCAGCAGTGAAGAGGCAGGTGGGGGAGACGAACCCAGACCGGGACGGCATTGGGGACATCCATTTCGGGGTCAAAGTCCGGCGTCCATCTGTTGAGGTAGAGGCCTCTGGTGTCCATGAAATACGGGCCATTGCGGAAGATCAGGTTGCAGTCCTCCACTGATTCGAAGAGGAAGGTGAAGAAACCCCTGCCATAGAATCTGATCGCAATCTTTCCTTGGACCATCTGGTTCCAATTTCTTTCAACCCAGCGAAGAACCATGCGGGGCGATGGCCATAGGCCCGTGAACTGGCCAACCAGACCACGTTCAGCTAGAGCAACCGCCGCACGTCGCGGGAGAGCAGGAGGGAGCGAGACTTCTGGGATTTCATCCAGCTTTTTGACAAATTTTGATACAGATGGGCGGATTTTCTCCGATGCATTCTCTGGGATAAGCGAAGCAAAATATTTCTCGAGGTTCTCGTGATCAAGGCGAGGGGAGGCCATCAGGAGGGATCCGAGAAGAGCAGTGAGGGGGTCAGGAAGAGAGAAGAGGGCAGGAGGCCCAGCGAGAGGACGACGGAAAGGAATGCAGGCCCAGCAGCCAGGGCTGCCAAGCGCGGGACTGCAGAGGTCAGCCCAGCAGCAGAGCTGCCAGGCGCAGCACGCAGAGGGGATCCAAGGCGAGGGCTAGGGCACGGGGGTGCACAGGCTCAGCAGCGCAGCTCGCGGATCCATCATTGGGGACTTGAATCTTTTGTAACATGATATATTGACGGATGAATAAAATATTGTTCTAAGCATTTCTCTTTAGTTCCTTTTTCTGGGGAATCTTGTGAGAAGGAAAGGGCCCATCTTCATCACAAGATTCACCCATTAAATTCCTATAGCGTGTTAAATGTTATTTTCCATCCATACCTTGTTAAATTATGTTTACTGAATTTGCTTATGCGTTATTGGAACTCTGTACTTATTGCTGAAACTCTATTTTCCAACTGATTATTGCATTGTTTTCATAAATTCATTCATAGTTAATCAGTGAGTATTTTAATTGGTAATTATATTTACAGAGTGAGTGTGTGAAGCATAGTAAGTAGAAACAGGTGCTGAAGGTTCCTACTTTGGGAATAGGGTCATGTTCTCTGTTATAGCATAACTAGCCTTTTCCTCTGCAAATTGATTTCTTTTCCTAGATTTTTCTTTTTAATGTAATCAAGGATTCTTTGATAATTGTCTGCAATAGAGAAATTGTTCCTGCTATAACTCAGAGTAGAGCTTCAGTTTGCTTAAGGAAAGGTGTGATTAGTATACTTATTACTACAAGTTTTCATTGCTTTTGAGATTTAGCATATACAGTGTGTGGTTGCCTTTGAAATAAACAGACTTTCCTAGGTTGACAATTCATGTAGCACTTAGTTGTTTGAATTAATAAGCAATTAAAGTGACCAACACTGATTTGCGAGAAGTATGTGCTTCTAGAATTATGTTGACTCTTTAAGTTTTTGGAATGCATAACTTTCCCAAATGATATAAGAGTTGGCCCATTACATAATAATCAAATTCTTCTACCTTTTTGCCATGACTTAAAGTTGCATATACATCCTTAAAATCTGTATCTTGAGCATATTGTTCAATGTAACTTTCATGAATTACCGAATTATGCTTAAGTATAGTGGATGCATTTATGACAGGGCTTGATAACATATCTACAATATTATTATGTATGCCCTTCTTATATCCACCTATAATATCTTGATTGTTGCAATTTAGTTTGTGAGTGTAAATATTGAAATGGTTGATTATCTATGTATATGATTGTTTCTTTAGCCATTATATAATGTTTCCACTTTTTAACACTCTGTACTAATGCATATAATTCTTTATCATATGTAGAATAGTTAACTACCGTAGAATTAAATGTCCCAGAATGATAGCATATAGGCTTCCTATGCTGCATCAACACTGCTCCCATGGCATAGTCACTTGCATCTATTTCAATCTCAAATGGATGCTAAAGATCTGGTAGTGCTAGTACTGGCACTATACTAATCATTCATTTTAATGTGTCAAAGGCTTTCTATTGTTTTCCTCCCCACTAAAATACCTGTTTCATACTTGTGAAAGCATGTAAGGGAGCTACAATTGATGAAAAGTTAGCAATAAACTTTCTCTAATATTATGTTGCCCCTAAGAAACTTCTAACCTCTATAGAAGATTTGGGTTTAGGCCAATTCACAATGACTTCAACTGTAGAGAGATCTATCTTCAATTCACACCCCCTACAATATAACCCAAATAATTTAAAGATGTCCTGCCAAATTCACAATTTGACAGTTTTACATAGAGATTTTCTCTTTTTAAAATATATAAAATCTGCTTCACATGCTTTACATGTTCATCCCATGTCTTACTAAAAACAAAATATCATCTAAATAGACTATTACAAAATCATTAATAAATGGTCTAAATACATCATTCATGACTCGCATAAACGCAGCAGGAGCATTAGTTAAGCCGAAAGGCATAACCAATCATTCATAAAATTCTTGCTTTATGTTGAAAACAATTTTCCATACATCCTATTTTGTAACTCTAATCTGATGGTAGCTGCCTCACAAGTCTAATTTAGAAAAGTAAACTGCTTCATTTAATTAATATAATAAGTCATCCATATGAAGAAGAGGATAATGATTCTTAATCGTAATTTTATTTAGTGCTCTAAAATCAATGCACATTCTCCACGAACCGTCTTGCTTTCACACCAACACAATTGGTGATCCACACAGTGATGCGCTTGGTCATATAAACCCTTTATCGAGCAACTCCTGTACCTTCTTCTTTATCTCCGCATTCTCTAAAGATGATAACATGTACATTCAAATGTTAGGTAGTGGAGCATCTTGTTGCAAATAAATATCATGTGCTATCTCCCGCTTGGGTGGCAGCCCCTTAGGTTCTTGAAACATAATATCATAATTGGAAAAAACTTTAACTAAATCTGCTTTCTATTTAGGATTATAGCCTTGAAATGCATCGGATTTATCAAGATCCTTTGCCTTTACAACCATTAGTAAAAATTGCTTACTTGAATTCACAATTCTTTTCATCTGTCATGAGTTTATGAGAGAGTATTTATCTTTAAGTTTATGAGCTCTTACAATATATTCAATTCCATCCTTAGTGAGTTGATACTTATTTTCAGCTCGATAGAAGATATCGTTTCTATCATACAAGTATGGACTTCCTAAAACAATGCCACATATATCCAATGGGACTATGTCTAACTCAACCTCGTCTACAAATGTTGATCCAATAGCAAACTGAAGTTTACATTGTCTCATAACCTGTAGCTTTGTTTTATTACACACCCAAGATATGGCTTCTTATGAAGTTTTGTTTCTAGACCCAACTTCTTTACAATTGTTTCAAAAATCAAATTTTGTTGGGTCCCTATAATACTATTGATTACCCCATTACTATTGTAGTTGTACCCCTTATTAATATTGTTGTGCCACTATTGTCCACATATTGTTATTACTGTGCCCCATAGAATCCCTCTATTGTTATTTTTGTGGCTTTATATTATTATTGTTAGGTCGGCTGGGTTATATTGTGACTCCTTAGACTCCTATATATAGAAAGGAGGTTTTATGATTTGAATCATCCAAGAATTGTTCATTTATGTAATGTAAAGGAGGTTGCCCCCTCGAAAAGGCTAAATTATAAGGCGTTGATCTATCTTTTCTATCTTTTCTTGAGCTGGTTTCATAACATTTGGTATCAGAACTTTGGATTCTAGGGCTTCACTACTCCAAACAGGTCATTGTGGCATTTTCACTATACATTTTTTTTCTGCAACGTTTCAGAAGCTACAAAACAAACCCATTTCAAAAGACATCGTACTAAATCTCACGTCCGCATTTCAGATCTTTTCCCGCTATATTTTCAGAGATATGAACTGAGGAAGTTGGTCCTTTTGCAGAATCCTGAATTACATTCAAAACAGGTGACCTGGGGAAAATTGTCATAACTTTCTCTCTAAACATCAGATTGAAATTTCGTAAGAAGGTACAGAAGGAGGACGGCGTGTAGTTTCTTGTATATATTTTCCAGGGCCAAAGGTTAAAACAGGGACACTCGGCACATCGTACAAGTTCGCTCTACTGAATTAGTCTATAATCAGGTCACTGTGGGCGACTTGGCATAACTCTTCATTGGAGAATCCAATTGAGGTCAGACTAGTGGCATTGGAAAGAGGACACTGAGGGCTACCACAGGTCACAATTTCATAATTGGATGATCCGAAATTACAGAGATACATTAGAGGCAATATCGAGCTCGTACAAAATGAAAAAAGGTGTGTATATTTTTTAAATGTTTGCTTAAGCTTGGTTTGAAAAATTATTTTGAAGGAATTCAAAGGGCATAGTGAAGCATTATTATCAGTAATTGATGCCCCAAAAAAAGAAAATGGAAACACCTAGTAGGCGACCTTAAAGATCTAGCATGACTCATGAAGAAGAGGAAGAAATGCAACATGATATATCAAAATTACGAGACTGCAACAAGTGTCACTTGCACAAAAAGGAACAGAATCTAAGATGGATTGTTTAAAGAAAGGTGTAGAAGCTAAGATGAATGACGTGGAAGCTAAGATGGATGATTTGAAGATAGATTTGAAAAAAGACATGGAAGAATTGAAGATAAATATGAATAAGTTTCTACAAGAAAGGGTCACTAAGGGTGAAAGGATAGTAAAG
>APFE030034767.1:266488-280605 GCA_000404065.3 Pinus taeda | reverse complement strand
CCCATCTACTTCTCATAAAGGAAAACGAAAGTAACTTTAGTTTGTTTGTTTCTAAGATAGCTACCTGTCTTAGTGGGACTAGCAGCTCTAAATGGACACTAGATTTCCTGATAACAGATGCTCATTATCATTCCTCATTTATCCCAAGTCTGGAGAGATTTCATCATGTTTATATACCTTTGTTTCCAGTATACTCACCCATCCACTTCAAATGGCCATTTTGGTGCATGAAGTTTTGTTTGAGGGAATCATGGTGAACATTATTGCTACAATGCCAATCGACATTTATGTTAAACTAGGAATTGTCGAGAACATCCATGTCGGGGCTTCTTTTTCTCCAGAGGAGATCAAGATTTACATTGCCCTTTTTAAGGAATTCCGTGATGTCTTTGCCTGGTCATATGAAGAAATGCCTAACATTGATCCAAGTATAGTTGTGCATGAAATTCCTAATTACCCAAATGCGAAGCCTGTTCATCAGCGGCTTCATCCAGTGCACACTAGAAAGGCAGCTGCTATAAAGGGAGAGGTTGAAAAAATTCTAAAGACTAGTTTCATTTACCACATTCCATTGACAGATTTGGTTTCAAACATTTTCCTTATGACTAAAAAAAGGGACTATTTGTGTTTCTGTTGATTACACTGATATCAATCTGGCGTGTCTGAAAGACAATTATCCAACTCCTTTTATAGATCAAATCATTGATGAATGTGTCAAGAGTGATTTTTTTTTTTTTTTTCTTCCTGTTATGGACGGTTTTTCTGGCTACGAAAAGATTAGCATTCTCCCGACTGATCAACATAAAACAACTTTTATCTATCCATGGGGAACCTTTGCCTACAATAAAATCCCTTTTGGTCTGAAAAATGTTGGTGCTACCTTCTGTTGATGCTTCCAAATTCGCTGCACCAATATGGGGGATAACCACCCAGTCCGGACCTTAAACAAATCATTTTCCGTTTAGGGTAGTGGCTCTGACTGGATAAAATGGGACAGTTTCCCAATGAGAGGTCATAAAATGGATAAGAAATGCTTATAATGGGATGGAAAAGATGGATTTGGAATGGTTTATGACTAAAATATAAAACATATGAAAATAATCTATTTATTACCCAAGTTATTTCTTAATAGTTTGATTGTGATCTAGAATAATTTTCCTTTGTATATGAGTAAGAAATTAATCATTTACTTTAGAATTGAAAAACGATTTAAACTAATTCTTTTAATTAATAAATTAATTAAAAGAACTATGATAAGCTTATGTCACAATCAAAATATTATTAATTGTCTTTGATACATGCCATTAAAATATTGCAGCACTTAAACATATTCAGAAATGAATTTATGCTAATGGTGTTTTACAAAAATGCATATAACAGAGAAGAGAGAGAAACCACAAACAATAAAAGAAAACAAAATCTCTTTAAAACATTGATAAAAACACCCATATCCAAAAACACTTTCTTTTAAAAAATTAGCAGTCTCGACCTTTTCTCCTTTGCTCCAACACTTTAAAGTAATATAGAAATGCAACAACTCTCAAGCTTTTTTGCAAAAATAAAAGAGGCCACGATCCAATTTTTTTTATTCAAACAAATACTTAAGAAGGAATGTAGAAATGCGAATTCTTCCTTAGGATTTCTTTGTCAAATTCTCGATCCTTAAACTGATTCATCATGTCTGCTTAAATAATAATACAAATTTATTAAAAATAGCAGGTCTGCACACAATGCTGAAAAATTTAAATGAAGTCCCTTGAATCATGAAAAATAAAAACAGTTTTCAATTTCTGGCTTATTATCCTTGACTTTCAATCTAAATATCCTCGCTTTTTGCAGATTCTAAGGAGCAAATCTGCCTTTTCCTTTGTGTAGCTATCTCTTCCTGGTTGTTGAGCTCTATGTATACCTGGATTTAAGATAAGCCATGGATAAGTATATCGTAAACCAAGACTAGTATTTCTTAGATAAAATTAAATAAACAACTGAGCCATTTTGATTAAATCGCAATCGGTTTTGCAACCGGGAAGTTATAATAAAAATTGGAGCATTTTAACCAAAATCCAAATCAAAATCGCTTCAGAATCAGGGGCAGAACCCAGAATAATCGCAAGTTCTTTGCAACTGGGAGGGGATGAATTATCATCATATTTTGAGTAGGGAAAATCCCTATCGAAATAGATGAAAATCCAAATATATCAATCAAGACCAAATCACAATTGTAATGTATAGAGGAGAATAACTTAAGTCCCGTGAAAAATTGCTATTGCACGGATGTGGGGGGTTTACGGATTGTCATGTATAATCCCGTCAGGTCCAGGCTATATCGCATATAGCAATTGGTGGTGCAGAGGAGTATGGACTTCAGCTTTTGGTTTTTTGTGATCATTCCAGATGCGATATTTTATTTAATGGGTTTAAAGCTGTGATTGGGTCCAATTTAAATATCACAATTACAATTGTAGAAGGAAGGAGAGGGGTCAACCTATGGCTTTTTTACGATTTGCCCAGACACAGGGAGCTTATTAAATGGAGTATATGACTCTGTCAAGTCCGGGCTATATCGCAATCATAATCGCATTAGGTCAGAGGGCATTAACCATGGATTTTTTTATTATGTTGATTTGCAATGTGGGGGTATGGGGGAGTTATAAAGAATTTAACCTTTGGGAATTAAAAAATTCCAATTATTTTGTTTTTTAATTAAATCGCACATACTTTTAATATTTTTAAAGCCTAAGTGTGATATTGGTCTTGGGGGCTATTTAAAATTTGGTTTTTTTGATAATCAAGGTTTAATACTTGGGTTTTAATTAAAAAAAAGCTTAGTATTAAACTTTGGTTATGAGATTTTATTGACAATTTTTTGTATTGATTTTCTATTTTTTAATTTTTTGTTTTTTTTTTTAAGGAAATAAATCAAAGGCTTTTTAAAACTAAAGGGTCCCTATTTTAATATAATAAATTTCATAGGAAATTTATAATATATTAAAATGGGGCAGTTTAACAATACAACAATTGGCGATTCACCGGAAGAACCAATTATCTCTGATAATAATCAAATTCTTCAAATATTCAGCAAAAGTAATTTAGGAAGTGGAAACTACTTTTTGAAACATTTAGATAAATAAAATAACTCTGACTATAAAACTCATTAAACAATTTCTTTTAAATACCTTTCGTGAATGAAAAACACCTATTTACTTGTATCAATCATTAATAAGTTATAGATATTAAGTAGGGGGCCTTTTACGACTTAGCTTTTGATGTACCCATTTTTCATAGGTAGAGCCATTGTTGCGAGCAAGCACTCATAGCCTCAACATGCTTACCTTTTAACCAACAATAATCCAGTATCCCATCCATTTATTAGTGCAATAATTAGAGGTAAGTTTTTTTATTTTTTATTTTATTTTCCTTTTTAACTGATGTCTAAAAGCCATTGTCTTGGTTTGATGGCCAGATAGCGAAAATTCCATTCACTGGTAATAATCAAACTGAACAAGCTTGCTCGTGATGAGACCCCTTGTCTTATAATTGTTGGAAATACTGGGGGGGTGAATCCGTATTCCTTTCAATTAGTGTTATTATTAATCTTTCAGAGCATTAGTTAATCTTCAATTATTATCAGTGTTTGTACAATGATAAAAGTAAACAAAAGGAACACAAATGCACACAGTTTTTAAGGTGGAAACCCCCTATGGGACAAAAACCACCTAAACGATTTCTAATAATTCTTTAATCTTCAACTCCAATTGAAAAGAAAGCTCCAACTTCCTATAATCTAGAAAAACATTATTCTCCAGCTCCCGCTAGATGGACGCTCCAACGCCCGAGATTCATCAGTAGTCAACTGAACGGATGCCCCAACACCCAATGAGATACAACTCACCCTAGAACCACCCTACCACCCTGAATTTTTCATAGGCTTGAACTTGTTGGTGACTTCATGCACTAGCCTAACACCACCCTACCACCCTAGAGAAGAATAAAAGAAGAATGGACTCCCGTACCAGGGAAAATGATCCACTTTATAATGATATAGAATGATGTAGAAGAAGAAGACACACTAGACCATAACCCCAACTATGACACAACCACCTAATGATGATCCTAGACCTCCCTACACTGCCTCTTCAACTCTTGGTAGATAGAAACTTGTACAACATTTACAATGATGCTTTTACAATGACTCTGTATAATGATACTTTTACAATGACTGTATGCAGTGCTGCCCACTTGAAGACTTCATGTGATGAAATTCTTGCTGCTGTTTTACACCTTGATTACTGCTCTTGTCATGCTACCCTTTCTCACTCTTTAGAACATTAGATTATGCATTGAGTCTTCTCTTGATGAATATATAATACCTGCAAAAAGTCTTCAAGGAAAGACCCATGACATGATAATAGAAAAACTTACCTCATCCTGCAGAACATATGTCAGTGCTAAACAAAAACAACAAATTAGAATATAAAGAACCTAATGAAATTAAGAGATGAACATGCATATATTTAAGATACTTACCTGGAGCTTACCTTTGCTGCATCATTTTGTTGCACCTTGCTCTTTGCTGCCCTAGAAAGTCTGGTCCTTTGCACCCCTTGACAACACTTGATCTAGTTTTTTTCTTGCCTTCTAGGAGCATGATATTGAACTTGATGTATCTCTGTGATTTCATATCCCCAATGTGTGATCTTCAGTCCTGTAGTATCCCTCGAAGTCTTCTTTCCAATGCCATAGATCTGACCCAATTTGGATTCTTCAAGGCAAAGTTATGCCCAATCTCTCACAATGACCTAATTATGGACTAGTTTAGTAGAGAGAAATTTTATGGCATGCCACGTGTCACTGTTTCCTCCTTTAGCTCTAAAATTGATACAAAAAAAAGCTAGAGTCCATGCACTATCCGCCACCTTTTACAGAGTTCCAATCCGCTTATTAGAGAGAGAGTTATGACGATTTCCCCAAGGAGCCTGCAAAAACCATAACTTCCACAGATCATATCTCCAAAAAAATAGCGAACCATGATCTGAAGTTTGGTCATGATGTTCATCAAAATTTTGGCTAAAATGGGTTTTAATTTCGGCCTCTAATACTTCGCAGAAATAAAGTTATAGCGAAAATTCCACAATCGCTATTTTTGGAGGATATATGAGATTTCTTTTTATAGAGTTGAGAGGGGCTTCTATAGAGAATGTTGGAGGGATTTTAGGAACTTAAAAAATTATTAATTATTGATTATTCAATGAAAAAACCAACGATATATGCCATGCCACAACCCCATGGAGTTTTAGCCCACTAATTGAGGTTACTAACTTCAATCTTGAATAACTTACAAACCATGAGGAATTACGAGGAGAGTTATATACCGATAGAAATATATTTTTGATTAGAGTATTCCTATAATGGTTATGAGACAAGAAACTAGGAATGATGATTCCCAATGTGCCATGGAAGTTCAGGGTCATCCTTGGTGCTACTAGGGTTGACATCAATGACAACCTCAAATCATCTTTAGATCAACAATAATTGAAACAATCATAAGCCATTACCCTTATTTGGTGTTCAGTATTGGTAATGTTAGTTTAATTGGTTCCCTATGTTCATGGTAATCTGGCTCATGATCATAACTCTTATCTTTTAGATTTATTATATTTTAGAATTACACTCTAGAGATTCTCTTTTTAATGGATGGGGAGAATCATTGACTCCTTAAGAGTTTTGAATGACAAATCTGAGTTGAAAGTGCTTTAGTCGTAAGATAGTATTTATTTTTTTAAAGATAACCTTTTTGACTGAAACTAGAGTAAAAGGATATAATTTTTTAAGATTCTTTAAAGATTTTACAACTTAATGGAAAAATTTCAAAATTATATAATTTTTTATCTAGTTTTCAATTTTGGTAACCACTTCTTAAAAATTCCTACCTTCAAATTGAAAAATGAAAAATAACTTTGAGAGATGTTTGAAAATTCAATAGAGTACTATTTAAAATTTTATTAATAGAATTTGTAAAAGGAAAATAAATTGCAGCGGGATGTACAATGGAAGTGATCTTTTACAATTTTTTTTGTTTTTTGTTTTTTTGGTGTGAAATTGAATCTTTAAGAAAATAATTCATTTAAGATGATCCCATTTATAGGAAGATAAGCTCTCTTCCCTGATAAATCTTGTAGTATGAATGTATATGAGCCTATTTGTTCGATAATCTGGAATGGACCAAGCCACAATTTCTGAAATTTCGTATGTTTCCCTTTTTCTTCATGTGCGTTGTCCCACTTGAGAACCAAGTCTCCAACTTGGAAGGATTTTTGTGCAACTGATCTTGCATCAAAAGAAGCTTTCACTAGCTGTTGATGTTTGGTGTGTGTGAGTTTGGATTTCTCCCTTTCTTCTTCTAGTTTTAGGATTTGGGAATTTCTTAATTGTAAAGAAGAAGTAGGGGTTTCTTCAATGAACTGAACTAGGGCGAGCGAGGGAAGAGCTAAATGTGATGGAATGATGGATTCCTTCCCATACACTAGGTTAAATGGAGAAGTACCTATAGAGGTATTTTGAGTTATCCTATTAGCCCATAGAGAAAATATTAATGATTTATGCCAATTACGTTAATTTTGGTCAACAATTCTTTTGATTATTCTTAGGAGGTTTTTATTAGTGGATTCTACTAAACCGTTTCCCTGTGGATAGTAGTTAGCAGAATATTTTAGTTTAAAGCCTCTCTTAAGTGCAAACTCAGTCATACTATTACCCAAAAAGTAAGATACATTATCAAATATAATGCAGAAGGTAAACCAAATCTTATAATGATAAATTGATCAATAAACTCAGTAACAGTGTCAGAATTGGCTACCTTTAATGGAATTGCTTCCACTCACTTAGTGAAATAATCTGTAGTAGTCAAAATATACTTATGATTTTTAGAAGAGAGGAATATTCTCACCTATGATATCCAGTACCCATTGTTCAAAAGGTTATTCAATGTTGACTAGCTACAGAGGCAAGGCTGGTTTTCATTGTCTTCTAGATGCAGTTTGGCATGTTTTACATTTTCTTACATATGCATGAGTATCTTTGAAGAGAGTGGGCCAATAGTATCCTGCATGCAGGATTTTATGCGCAGTAGTATCTCCTCTAAAGTGTTCTTCTGCTGGTCCATCATGAAGTTCCTGCAAAACTTTTTGGGCTTTATATTTTTCAAGACATCTTAACAAAACAAAATCATAGTTTATTCTGAATAACAAATTATAACCAATCTCATATTGATTTGATTTCAATCCTAAAGATATTTTTCTTTTATAATTGAGTCAAGGAGGAGCATATCCGTTTTTTAAATAAAAAATTAGATCAACGTATTGGGACTCAGTATCAATAAGGCTTACCTCAGATATGTGTTCATTGTTACCTCTATCCACATCAGCTAGTATGTTGGATGCTCCTGTAAGCTTGTCCTCTAACAATTTTGGCTGGTTTTATTTCAATATCGTATTCCTGTAGACTTGTAATCTAATTTTCTCTCTTTTCTCCTAACTCTTTCTGCATAAGTAATTGTCTCAACGCTGGGAATGAGACTATTACTTTCGCATGTATTTTTAAGAGAAAATGTCTAAAATGATTTACATATTTATAAACAACAAATGCTTGTTTCTCTACCTCTGAGTAATCCAGTTCAACACCCTAAAAATTTGAACTGAAAAAAGATATAGGTGCTTCGATTTTTTGATTGTTAATTTGTGTTAAGACAACAACATAAGATGTTGAAGAAGTGAAAGTATACAAGATGAAATGATCAGAGAAATTCAGAGTGCTTAGAGAGGGAGCATTAATGATTGCTTGCTTGATTGAGTCAAAAGCTTGTCTTTCATTATGACCTCACTTAAAGGTTGAGTTTTTCTTGATCATTTGTTGTAATGGTAGAACGATTTGTGAAAAATCAGGGACAAATGTTTTGATGAAATTGATTTGGCTGAAAAAAGATTGCATGGATTTTTTATTATGTGGAAGAGGAATTTCTGAAATTTCTTTTATTCTAGTAGGGACAATAAAAATTCCATCTTTGGATACAATGAATCCTAAAATTTTTCCTTCACTAAGAGCAAAGAAAGACTTTTTCAGATTTAATGAAATCCCATATTTTCTATAGCATTCAAAGATTTGTTTTAAGTCATGTAAATGGTTATTTATTTTCTTAGAATAAATAGTAATGCCATCTAAGTAAATAACAACCATTTTGTTTAACACACCTTTGAAAGCTATATCAGTATCCCTTTGGAAAGTTTCCCTTGCATTTATTAACCCGAATGGCAGTTTTTGGTAGGCATAAGTTCCCCATTTAGTTCTGAAAGTAGTCTTAAGTCGATCATCTTGGTGGACCATGATTTGATTGTATCCTGAAAATCCATTAACGAACACATGAGTTCTGAACCTGCAACTGATTGCAAAATTTGTTCAATAGTAGGCAATGGAAAATTATCCTTTTGACTAGCCTTATTGAGGTTTCTAAAATCTATACAAATGTAGATATCACCATTTTTCTTCCTAACATGCACTAAGTTGGAAACCTACTTTGAATGCCTAACAGGAAAAATGGTTTTGGCCTTAAGGAGTTTATTCAATTCCGTTTTGATTTGACTTTCTAAGTTTGGATGAATTTTCCTTAATTTTTGTTGGATAGGTTTATCATTAAATGTCATCAATATTGTGTGTTGAATGATGGAAGTGTCAAATGTTTTGAGATCTTCGTAGCTCCAAGAAAATATGTCCTTATATTTATTAACAAATGGATGAAGGATAATCTTTCATCAGATGAGAGACGAAATCCTAAGTTAATGTTTTGAGGTTTAAGATCTGTCCCAAGGTTTATTAATTCAAAACTTAAAGTCAAATTTTGAAGTTTTGAATTAGTAACCTTTTTGAATCTCTCTTTTAAATTGCAAAGATCCTCAAGTTTAACTACAGATTTTGGTATGGTGTTATTGTTGATTTTCCTTTTAAATTAATTGTCATGTTCATCTTCGTCAATTATTTGGTTATCTTATGATTTTTCTGAAGTTAAGAAGTTTAAGATGTCTTCATCATCATTGAATACCCACTAGTTTGTGATATTTTTAGGAATGGATGGTCTAAAAATTAACTCTATAGAAAATATTTCTAGGCTGTAATCTTTTGACAGAATTAGTTTTGATGCAACAATAGCGAGAAGGTCAGAACTAGCATTCTAAATCCTAGGAATAGAAGAAATGTTAAAAGCTAACAAGTGTGAAGTGAGAGATTGAACTAAATATTGATAATGCTTCAAGTGTCCAGAAATGCAATGCATAGTGCTTCTTACTTATTTAATTACAATTTTTGAATCTCCAAAAACTTGAAGGTATTTAAAGTTAAGCCTATTGCTTTATACATACCTTAGCCCAATGCTTCGCATTCTACAATATTGTTTGTGCATTGGAATCCTAACATTCAAGTTAGCATTTTCTTCTCACCTTCAAGACTAATCAATATGTAACCTGTTCTTGCACCATCACTTGACTTTGATCCATCAAAATACAATTTCCAAAACAAAGAGTTAACGAATGGCTTTTCTAACATATTTACACATATAAAAGAATCTATTTGTGAAAATTTTTCAATTTGGGAAGCTATCGAATTATTCAGAAAAGGTGACATTTGTGCATTGAAATTCCCAGAAAATGATTCAATAGAGTAATTTCCAAGGATGTTATTATTAAACGCTACTGGCCCATTTTCACCCTCAAAATATGTTATCAATTTTTTCATGTGTTTTTCTCGATTGATTTTAATTTGATTTGGCTTACCATTGTAAGGAAGCCACAAGTGAGACCACTCAGTGGAAAAATAATCATGTAGTTTTTCTGACCAATCCCTACTAAGAATCAAACCATAGAAATATGGAATGTTGACAACTAGTATATCAATTATTTGACAGACTTTAGGATTTGAAGTTAATCGAATGAGGAATGAATTCATTTCTCCTATGACTTTGACTTTTGTCATATTGAGTTGCACAATATGAACTACGGATTTTTGAGGAGACATGTTCAATTTTAAACAAACTGAATATGGCATAATGTTGGAAGAAGCTCTTGAATCTACCAAGCAATTATGTACATTTTTATTGAATATCTCAAAAGTCAACATGAAAGGAGGGTATGTGAATTAGATATGTAACCTATCAAAATAGCATAAGAGGAATAAAAAAATGAATTAATAGGAGTTTTACCTGTTCCATTTGTAGCCTTGGATATTACAGTAGCAGGGAGAGGAGAAGTAGGCACTGCATTCAGTTCTTTCAATAAAAGTTTTTGTTGTTGTTTAAGTTTAATGAGTTCATAGAGGGAGATATTTGATTTTAATTTTTTCATGTCCTCTACTATGCTATACTCCATATTATCCAAAACTACTAAGGTTTTGGGTGGAGATGGTGAATTAGATAAAGAGGGAATCACTTGATTAGATGTGGAAGTGGATTTTTTATTAACAACTTTATCTTTAGCAAGAGGAGTTGAAGGTTTTTGTTTTTGAATTGGTTGTATAGGATCAACTAGACCTTTATTTCTTGTGCTAATAGGTAGTGCTTCATGTTCATTTTCGCTATCAGATATAGGAAGAATGAAATCCCACATTCCGCTTAACTCAATAGTTTGTTCATCTTGGAATTCATCAACAGAAAATGTTGCTTCATCCTCATCCTCACCATCAGTTTCAACATTTGATATGGTGTTTGTAGGTTGATGATTAGTTTGCTTATTTATTTTGAATGGTCTAAATTGTTCATTGGAAGAAGATTCAACTACTTATTTTTTAATCTATACCATCTTGTTAGACATAGTTTTTAGGACTTTTTGTAATCCTTCAAGATCAAAGGGATCTTTAGGAGTTTTCTTTTTCAGTTCATCTTTAAATTCAACCCTTTTGGATTTTCCTTCATTTGATGCAGTTTTCTTTTCTAAAGCAATTATCCTCTTCTCAACTGCTAATGCTTCTTTCATGTTTTTAGCTAGAGTCATTTTATTAGCCCCATCAACAAAAATTGCAATATTTGAAAGTAAGGTAGATATATACCACTCATTCTGTACATAAGCACCATGTTTAGATGTATCTGGGATTTTATTTAAGAGTTCATTAAATCTAGAATTAAAATCCTTGATTTTTTCATTGGGACTTTCTTTAAGATTGGAGAGATCATTAATCAAAGTAGAAGTAGTGTGATCATCACCAAACTTGGTTAAGAATTGTTCTTCAAAAATATCCCAACTAGTTATAGATCCGACTGGAAATGAAAAGTACCAGGATCCTTACTACACAACATTTTATCACTATCCCTATACTCCCCATTCCTTGATCCTGGAGGACCTCTATAGTGAACCCTATATTCTTACCCTTCATGAAGAAACCCCCATTGTGTCCCTCTTCATGAGTAGATCAATCCAGTTTTCACCATTTCCCCTGAAACTTCTGTTTTACCCAGTTTACAAGACCAACGCTAATGGCCCTTGTCTTCCTCATGCCGATATGCAAGGATTAACACTGTCCCTAGTGCCGACTGGAGCGATTGAGCTTTGTTACAGTTGCTCCAGTCCTCTTATGGAAAGTTTTTTAAATTAAGAGCCAAAGCTTCTAGCTCTGGAAGCTTCGTAACGGAAGTCTGGTAAATGGTTTGGCTGGATGGGGTCGAGGATGTCAGTTTGGGCTCCTATCCCCTATAATGATGGAACTACCTCAAGGGATAAGACCTTCTCCCATGAGAAGAGGATCCATCTCCCATCAATTCATCCTATATAAACCTCCCTTTTTCCCAAGCACAAGCTAGTGTTAATATTGGTGTGCTAGTGCTAATTAAGTTTGGAGTAAACAACAAGCTATTCATAGTTATAGCTCTCTAGTTGTGTGAGGTGTTAGAGTCGGTCTAGTCATCCCTCCATCAGAGATCAAAACTCTTTTTTGCATTTCATGTTTTAGGTGTCCCACCAGTTTTCATCAGTTGCATCTCGTTAGGCATGTCATAACTCTGATGGAGTGGTCTATGTCATTCATTCCCCTTGTGCATATCACTGCTGGTTCAGGATAAGTCATAAAGCTTCACAAGTCATTTTTAGTCATATTTTAAATTTTTAGGTCTAGGTCTAGGGTTTGAGTTAATTTAATCTTGAAAAGTCTTAGAAGACCAGCAGGCCAGAGGAATGTCTTAGATAGATCATCACTTCAATAATTCTCACCATTGTACAGCTGAATAAGGACTTCTCTTCAAAACTCTATTTTGAAGACCAGTCGCTACCTCATTTTTGTAAAAATTGTAAAAATTTTTAGTTCTTCAATTGTTCAAGTGCAGCCCTGGTCTCCTTTGCTGAAGCATATCAGAGCTATCCCTGCAAAAAATTATCAGAGAAAATCATCATTTCAACCTATTTTATGAAGGAAACCAAAAAGGTCGGAGCCTATTAATTTTGAAAAAGTGTCAACAACCAAACATAAGAAAAATGGGTTTTCATAGAGCAAAAATCAAAATGGATGTTATATCAAGTCATTTCTCCTCATTTGCAACCTATTCCATATTTTGAGAGCTAAGAGTATCATTCAAGGGTGATTTTGTAAGTTTGAGGCAAGTTTGTGAGTATTTGGGCCAGCTCCAGGGCGCGCGGCGCATCAGCATAGGCGCGCGGCGCATCAGGCCACTTTCTGCTGTGTAAATTAACACAGGCGCATCGCACTTAGAGCGCGCGACGCGTTGGGTAAAGCGCGCGGCGCATAGGGTTTGTGCCTGCAAATTCACCAAGAAATCTCTCAATTACCTCTCCTCACGCCTAAATTCTCAGGTAGGCCTGCAATCATGACTTGGTTTTGTTTTTGGATGGTGTATATGAAGAAATTAACTTCTCTTTGTCATAAAAACCAAGTGTACAAAACCCTCCATGTTCATCAAATTGCTATAAGGTTTCAAGTGCAAAGTTTGCTGTAGGGTTTTAAAAAATTATTGTTGCCAAGGCTTCTTTTTCCCTTGGTTCACATTTCCTATATTCCCCAAACTATTTTTCCCAATTATTCCTTATCAAACTCTTCATCTTCCTCTCTCAAAACCCTAAACTCTCCCTTTTCCTATAACCATATGATCCCTACTTTATTTCAAAACCCTAAAACATCTCTATGCCCCTTGTCCCTTCCCTAATTCCCTCATTTTATTTCCATTGTTCCCTTTTCCCTAATGCTTCCCTTTTCCTAACAATTCCCGTCATTTATGTCCCCTTGGTTACAACATTTTGATAAAGAGACAAAAAGTCAAGAGACAAAAAGTCAATAGTCAACTTTTGGTACACAGTTTTATATCAGCAAATATATATATTCCAGCCACCTTGTTGTTAGAGAACATGTCAGAGACCGAGTCAATATATGAGCAGGATTATGATAGTGACTCTACACCGGAGGTCAATGTGCCTAATGTGCCATAGAGGTATCACAGGGGTGGCAAGAGTGGACAGCATGTGAGGGAGGAGCCTACCTCTTTGGCTCAATTGCAAGCTTGCCCGCTTGTAATGGATTGTTTTCGGCGCCTAACATGTTACCAATATTGTGAGATGATCTCACAAACTCAGCATCAGCGGGAACTGGTTCGTCTATTTGTCCTTAACTTACAGGATGGTCATGTGAACCTTGCCAGAGTGGATTTCACTTTGTCACCCGACACTATTTCTCGGGCCACCAGGATACCAAATGTGGGGGAGGAATGGAGTAAACGCCAGATGCTGGACATATATTATTATGAGCCATATGTCAATCTTGCATATATCAGACACTTGAGCGTGGCCTTTCCTTTCAGATACCTGAAAGATGAGTTTGCACCATTGATGAAACTCATCATTCGGTATTTCAGTTGTGAGGGCAGATTTTCACGTCTCTATGCGTACCATGTACGTTTGTTGATGCATTTCACACGGGTACGTATGATGAGCATTCAGTTTTTCATGTGCCGAAACATAGAGAGGATGGTACCCTTAGTACAGAGGAAGACCCCGACACATCAGCACAGGAGTATATATCACTATGCATTGATCAAAATCATAGTGATGCATCAGTTGGCACAACAGGGTATTGCTTGGGAG
>APFE030034767.1:232481-264447 GCA_000404065.3 Pinus taeda | reverse complement strand
GCGCTCTTAATTGGTTCTACCCTAAGGAAATATTCCATAGAATGTATCAGTTATGGTTAGACCCATTATCAGGCTTGAGAAATTTGTTCGTGTTCGCACTTATAATTTTACTTCACCACAATTGGCAACTTGCTGGGGAACCAATCCTTTTGTTTGTCTTAGATTTTATGATTTCGTTTGAACTTCTCTAGTTCCACTTTTTCCCTTTGGTTTTGTTTCTTTTCTCCTGCTTACTGGCCTGATTTTGAAATTTATAGTAGTAGATCTAGTCCCTGTTTCAATTTTTTTTTCTTGGCTCCCTCAAACAGTGCACTTAATTCGTTGACAGTTGTGTCAATCAACGCGATATGTTGAGAAACAGTCGTGCCGACAAGCCTCTGGCGCTTGTTTTCAGTTAGGCAGTCACGCCGATGCCTGTAAGTGAAGATTAGGGTTTGTCCCCAATCTTGGCTAGTGTGTTTTACTCTCATGATTTTGACCTCGTAAGCCTTTTAGACTATTTTCTCCCTGACTAGAAAGCTAATTTTCATTTGGTTTTGTTTACTTGTTGGCTTATCATCTTTCTGCTTGATTTCTTGAGTCATTGAGTGGTCAGTGACACTAGGGCATCTATATTGTCATCCATTCAGCTGCTTGTGAACTTAGTGAGTCGATTTGTAGGTGTACTTACTCCTTGCATTTCGTTTGCGGTCCTTTTACGACTTTGGCTTCCATTACACAAGTTTGAAAAGTTTTCATTTGTTTGTCTAAACATTTCTTTTCCGGCATGGATTACATTACTTGTCTTGTTGTTGGTAAATTTGGTGCTTCATTAGTCTGAATGAACCTCTCTTTTCATGTTTTCATTTACTTGGAGAGCTAATTGTCTCGAAAACTCTTTCATTGAAGTGTTGTATGCGAAAAGTTTATTTTGTTGTTTCATGAAAAGTATGAAATTCTAGTTTGTTGCATCATTGTGCTACGATAGCTTGCATCATTAAAGACTAGGATTGCATTGGAATTTGAAAACGAAAAGAACTCTTTTGCTTTTGAAAGTACTGTTAGAAATGTGCTTCTCACGAAATTAGTAATTGAAATGCATTTTTCATTAGTTTATTTTTTCAAAAAGTGAAGTAGTGAAAGATCATTTTGATTTCAGTTGCTTTGTTGTTTGCATTTGATTGTGTAGTTTCTACCCTCTCTAGTGTAGGAAATTCATTGAATTGAAAGGGTCTTGTCTCATTTAGTTGCATTTAGAGTTTTTCGAGTCGCATTGCTAAGACCCAAAAACTGAAACATAAGTCAAGATAAAGTTTAAAATCAATTCAATTAACCTAAGGCGTATTTGAAATTTAACAATCATATCTAGAAGGTCTAGGCTAGAGGCGTGTTCCGATGTCTTTTAACCTAGCAGCTGTCGTTAGCTTCGGCATTAGACACTGCTAGTACGGATTTGTGCTCCCCATACTGATGAGTATATAATGGGATACCTATCTAGGCTGCAATCCTTTATCCTTAGGAAGTGGATTCGGCTGCCTTGCAAACTTGATACACCGAACACAACATTCGGGGAGATTGCCTGCTCGTACTTCTTGGTTCACTGCGAGGTATTATACAGTTCACGGTTGCCTGGTAATCCTATTTGCCTAGATCATCTAGAGTAGTCATTTGATATTTTTGACTCAATAAACTTAAATATCATTCGAGCACTTGTCCTTTCGAGCTTGTTTCCAATCGAAAGCGATAGAGTCATCTTTGTTTCTTTATCAACTCTTAAAAAATGAAAGAGCACCAATCTTTTTATGCATCTTAATAATTGATTTCTCATGATCCGATAACACCCTATTAGTCTTTTCTAAGACCAAATCATGAGTTTCCCTTAAAATAACATTTTAAAGCCTTGAAGTTTATTTTTTTTTGTTGACTAAGATAATGTCTTTGTGGTTGAACCATTTGGTTCACCCAGTTCCTCTTCCTCTCCTCCATCTGAAAGATTGTTCGAGAAGTTGTTTCCTGAGTTACCAGAGTCACTCAAGGACCAAGGTGTTGAACTCAGAATTGTTCTGAGCATTCAACCTACTTTAGATACTGGGTCATCTATTGATCTTGGCTTGGAATCTCCAGACAATCCCGTCCAAACTCCTGAGAACTCGCCAACCACTGACGGTCAGCTTGAACTGGTTATCTAACCTCTGAATCCTCTGTTTGAACTTGTTGTGATATCACCGTAGTGTCCTTACAATCTGTACAACTAGCTGGGTGTTCCTTTGGAACTATCCCCTCGTACTTCTTCGACCATTCATCGTCGTTTGTTCTCGGATATGGAACCCGAAGGCGATGCTCTAGTCACCTCTCTAGAAGAGTCAGAAGTTTCTACTCCACACACTGTCTAGGAGGAAGAACAACCTTTTCCTCCTAAGGGTTTCCCCTATACAGGGGGTATTCCAGCCAGTTTTCCACCTAACTATGTGTCTTTAGCACTGTTGGTTTCAGGGACACCTAGTGCCTCATCACTTTACCATAACCCTATTTGGGTGTCAGGTGCCATGCCACTTCAGGTCCATTCATTGTGAACACGACTTCCCTATAGGATGTTACCTCAGTCTCGATTCAACCCACCATTTTGAACCCCCTTGTATCATCAGTCCTAGTTACCCGTCAGACCCAACCAATAGTTTCGAAGAATGTCTTTGTTAGTTCCTCCATCCCTCTAGTCAGTGGCCAAGCTGTGCCACTGCCTGGGGGGCAAAACCTAAATGTTTCTATGGTGTTAGGTGCCACCAATGTGAGTGGCTCACAAGCTCACATGCTTGGTATGAACCAACCTTCTTTTGGTGTTATTCATAACCCTATTGATCCTACTGGATCAAGCAATGCCAGTACCAACAAGTTCAGAATCCCATTGGCCTGTCTAGATCAAGCAATGTCCAATATCAGCAGCCCTATGAGGCTTAGGTCCAATACCAGATTCCTTACATTCCATATGGTTCTCAAGGAATGGTTAATCAACCTTACACCCTTCAGTCTAGGTAGTACATTCAACCTGGGTCATCCACCTTCTAGGGTGGCTATCGCCAGATTCAGTTTGGAAATTTTATGGGCACTGTTCAAGCACCCTTGCAACATCAAGGAAAACCTCTACAACAACAAGGGAAACCTTTGTTACCGTAAGGGTAACCTCTGTTGTAGCAAGGGCTACCCATGTAACAACAAGGAAAAATGATCCCGCAACAAGGTCAGATGCAACAACCGCAAGGTCAACCCTTGCAACAGTTGCAACAAACCATGCAGCAGTAGATGCAATATGCTCTGCACACCTCCCAGCCCATGTCCTTGCAGGGCCAACCTCTACAGCCTGAGGGATAGATTTTGGAGACGTAAGGCTAACCCTTGCAACAACAAAACCAACCCGGGCAATAACAACCCCTGTATACATATCAACAGGGTCAACCCTTGCAAGGGCAAGGGAAAGGTCAAGTCCTGTAGAAGCATGCCCAAAATCCTAATGTCCTAGGTCAATAGGTTCAAAACCCTTCTGGCCAAGGGCATTAGGTACAAAACCCTAACGCCCTAGGTCAATAGGTTCAAAATCCTTTTGGTTAAGGGAAACAGGTACAAAATCCCTATGTACAAGGGCAACAAGTGTATCAACGTTATGCCCAAGGACATCAGGTCCAAAATCCTCTTGTTCAGGGACAACAGATTCATCACTCGTATGTTCAAGGAAAACAGGTCCAATATCCATATGTCCAAGGTCAACAGGCTCAACAACATTTTAACCCGTACATTGCTTATCAACAACCTATGGTCGGACAGTTCCAAGGTATTCGAGGTCAAAATCTTCCCTATGGTTAAGGTAACCCGCAATGGGGGTGACATCAGATGCCATATGGCCAAAATCCCTCACTATGGGACCAAAATCCTTACCAGAAGGGATGGGCTCGTCCATTAGGACCTGCTTATCGACCTCCTATGCCTTTTAACACACAATTTCCATTTTTGGCCACACTCGAGTTTCCAGATGTATCTTGCCTTACGAATGATTCAATCCTTCATTCGCCATATTGGCCTCTGGTGCCATCCAATATACCAAGCAATTGTCCAAAGTTTGATGGGAAAGCAAAAGAAGATCCTCAAGCCCATGTGATGACATATCACCTTTGGTGCTCGTCGAACCCGTACGTTGATGATTCCATTCATCTCTGTCTTTTCCAATGAACCCTCACAGGTGCTACAACCAAGTGGTACATCAAGCTTCCTTGAAGTACTTACAATGACTTTAACTCTTTAGCCATGGCTTTCCTCATGCATTTTCAGTTGCCGCTTCACTAGGAAACTGGCACCTATTTTCTCACATCGCTTAAGCAAGATACCGTGACACACATCTCCAATCACATCCATGAATGGTGATGTAAACGTCATGATGCATTATGCACTTAGCCATCAATGTGATGGTTTGTTCACATGTTGTGGCTAAATGAGTTGAATTTCACTGACTTGAGTGGTCAAAAGTCAGTTTTGGTAGAGAGGGTTGGATCTCTCGAAAATGATCTTTACTTCATTATTGTAATAATTAGAAAATTGTCTTATTTTAGACTAAGGGATAAGTTGTTATCATAGGTGTGTAATAGAGCTTAAAAATAGAGATTTGATTATTAGATTAATTAAAATAGAGATCTAGTTATTAGTACAATTAGAATAGGATTTGACTGATAAAAGAGAAGAAAAGGTAATGGAAATGGATTAGATGAGATGATTGAGAACTCAATGAGAGGCAAGAGTTGAGTGATAGATAGGGTTTTGAGATTGAGGGAGAGGTCAGATAAATTGATGTAATCGAGCCGAGAGGGCCAAGACTCTATAACTACTATTACATTGAAGAAATTGATTTAGTGTGCAACTGTATGTTAATCCTGGTGAAGACTCTCGTTTACCTCTGTGTATCTGCGTTCTGAAACTTAACCGGGTATTTTCTCTGTTTAAACATTTTAATTGCAAATCTCAGTGTTTATGTGTTAATTGCAGTCATTTAATAGTAATGGCGGAAGAAGAATGGTGGAGGAATAGATCTGGATCATCAGATCGACAGATTTGTTAGACCGATGGTGATCAGCAACTGTGGGGGTAGAAGAGTACGGATTTTCTTGATCATGGCTGAAATCCCACACTCGCTCCTAGCCATCGATCTCATATTCAACCTCTTAGATCACAGTTAACTGTGGGAGTTAAGGCTATTTTAAACCATGTGCTAGTTGAAGTCCCGCAAGCCGTAGAGTTGATGGCCTCTTATGTCCAACGGATATCAGGTCATAAAGTGATCGAACTTTAACTTCAAAATCAGACCCGAACATTTATAGACCAAGGATTTATATTCCTTATCGGCTCCATAAGGGCTGTTAAATGTTGCACAAGTAGCTTGTCCGATATCACTATTAACCGTTGGATCAAGTGTGCTTTGATCAACAGTGGAGGATCACCAGATTGTTTTGTTGATTGGGGTGAGTGATGACCATTAGATCTGGAGAGAGGAGATCAATGGCATTGAGTGAAGTGCCTAATTAAAAAGGGAAAGTCAACATGGGACCGATGTGTTTAGGAGAAATGTGGGACCCTCAGGATAAAGTAAACCACGTACAAAATCCACTTGAATGCATCTGATTGGTTATAAAGTAACCAATAATCTATTTTTAAGACTACCACCTTATTTTGATCAACCTCCTGCGTCATTTTTGTATCAGAGCACAAAGATTGAGTTGACTATAGTAAACATGCTACTGAGGAGGGGAGCTGGCATAGGTCGAGGAAGACCTGAAGCAAATGCAATTCTACTGGAGGAGATCTAGAGTCTGCGTACAAGGATGGACACAATGGAGATTGCTTAGAGGAGAACACCTGATGAAGGAGTTGCCAGTGCTGTAGAAGAATCTTCCGAGGAAGAAGAAGAGGAGGAAAATGAAACTACCATAGTTATCAAGCTGTTGGCTAAAGTAGGTGGAAATTCTTATGTATGAAGGGAGTCTCAATGCAAAAGAGATAATGGATTAGATCAATTCATTGGACAAATATTTTGACTATGAGGAGGTTGATGACAAAAATAATGTGAAATTTGCAGTTACTAGATTGAAGGGTCATGCAGCTATTTGGTGGGATGAACTACAAACATCCAGAACAAGAAAAGGAAAGTCCAAAATCAAGCAGTGGGACAAAATGGTGAGTAAAATGAAAGCTGAATTTATGCCAAAATATTAGCAGTTAAATATTTTCAAACAGTTACAAAATTTAATGCAAAAAGGAATGTCTGTTAAAGAATATACAGAAGAGTTTTATAGATTGAGTATTAGAGCAAGACATGCAGAGGATGACATGGAGAAGATAGCTAGATATATCAATGGCTTAAGATATGACATATAGGATGAGATAAGCTTGCTGAGTCTGAAGACCATTGAAGATGTCTATCAAGAAGGTTTGAAGGCAGAAGAGAAGATGTTGAGAAAACAAAATAAGAGGAATAGAGGGAAAAGTTCAGTAAGAGGTAGAGGAACTACCAGACCAAGGTTTCAGCAACATCAGAATGAAGTAGGAAGTTCAAGTAGTAGACCACCACAGAGGGGAGATTTTAATAGAGGAAGATTTGCACCCAGAGGAAGAGGTCGAGGAAGAGATATTAGGTGTTATGCATGTGGAGAATGGGGACATGGATCATGGGACTGTCCTCAAAATATAACAAAAAGTCAGAGGAATGTGAATGTGGCTGAGGCAAAGCAAGAAACACCTCAAATTATAGAAAATGAAGAATCCCCTAAAGTAGGAGAATCCCTGTTGTTGAAAAGGGCATTTCTTAAGGCAGAGAAAGAGATTGGAGAACTATCTTAGAGGAAGAGTTTATTTAGAACTACATGCAAATCCAAAGGTAAATGTTGTAAGTGATAATTGACAATGGAAGCACTGATAACCTTGTTTCTACAGAGATGGTGGACAAGCTAGGATTAGTGAAGACAATACACCCTACTCCTTACAAAGTGTCATGGTTGCAGAAAGGACATCAGATTATTGTGACAGAACAATGTAAGGTAGAGATACAGATTGGTACTTATAAAGATGTGATATTGTGTGATGTAATGCCAATGGATGTATGCCATGTATTACTGGGAAGACCTTGGTAGTTTGATCGAAAAGGTATTCATGATGGGAGGAAAAATACTTATACTCTGGAGAAGGATGGAAATAAACATACACTGTTGTCATTGAAGGATGAAGCTAACAAAGGAGCACCTGGAAATAGTGTTATGCTGATGAGTGGAAAGGAGTTGTTGCAAGAGGTTGGAAAAGGTGAAGAAATGATTTTTTCTGGCATAGGGATACCTAAGGTAATTTTGACTTCCACAAACTTAGATGATTTACCTAAAGAAACCAAAACTGCATTGAATGGTTTTGCTGATATTATTGTGGATGAGTTGCCAAATGCATTGGCACCAATCAGAAGTATTAGTCATCATATTTATCTAATACAAGGAGCAAGTTTTCCAAACAAAGCAACATATAGATTAACTCCTCAAGAGAATGCAAAAGTTGGAAAACAAGTGCGAGAACTGATGGATAAGGGACTAATCAAAGAGAGTCTTAGTCCATGTGCTGTACCAATAGCACTCAGTCCAAAGAAAGGAGGTGAATGGCGTATGTGTACAGATTCCAAAGCCATAAACAAGATCACTATTAGGTATAGGTTTCCTTTACCAAACATGAATGATTTGATGGATTGTTTGAGTGGGTCAAAGTATTTTACTAAAATAGATCTGAAGAGTGGATATCATCAAATGAGAATTAGAGAAGGAGATGAATGGAAGACTGCATTTAAAACAAACAATGGGTTGTATGAGTGGTTAGTGATGCCTTTTGGATTCACTAATGCTTCTAGCACGTTCATGAGATTGATGAATGAAGTCTTGAAGGAATATTCAAGCAAGTTTGTTATTGTTTATCTTGATGATATTCTAGTTTTTAGTAGAAGTAAAGAAGAACATCTAGAGCATCTTAAATTGGTTTTAAGAACTCTGCAGAAAGAGAAACTACTGATAAATAGTTTCATGAAAGAAGAATTAATTTACTTGGGATTTGTAGTTTCTAAAGAAGGGTTGAAAATTTATCCAGAAAAAGTCCAAGCAATTTGGAACTGGCCTATTCCAAGGAATATATTTGAGGTAAGAAGTTTTCATGGTCTTGCAAGTTTTTATAGGAAATTTATTAGAGGTTTTAGTCAAATTTGTGCACCAATTCTTGAAACAATCAAGGAGACTAATCAGTCATTCAAGTGGACAGAAGTAGCAGATAGGAATTTTAAGTTACTGAAGAGGAAAATCATAGAGAAACCAGTTTTAGCTTTACCTGATTTTGAAAAAGTATTTCAAGTTGAAACAGATGCTAGTGGAGTTGCAAATGGAACAGTTTTGAGTTAGGAACAAAGACCAATAGCATATTTCAGTGAGAAATTAAATGAAGCTAAGAAGAAGTATTCTTCTTATGATAAATAATTTTATGCTATTGTACAACCCTTAAAAAGATGGAGACATTATTTGCTACCAAAGGAGTTTATATTGTATTCTGACAATCATGCATTACAGTTCATAAACAACCAACCAAAATTGAACCAGAAACAAGCCAAGTGGGTAGAATTTTTGCAGAGCTTTACTTTTGTGATAAAACACACAAGTGGTAAGTTGAACAAAGTTGCTGATGCTTTAAGTAGGGTAAATTTTATTATGCAAGAATTAAAAGTTGGTGTTGCAGGATTTGAAGAAATGATTGAAATGTATAAAGATGATGCAAATTTCAAAGATATTTATACAACAGCAAAAAATCCAATAATTCGTAACAGAAGTCATTGGTAAGATTATCTTATCTAAGGAGGTTTATTCCCAAATGTTCTATGAGGGAAAACATAATAAAGGAGAAAAATAGTGGAGGATTATTTGTTCACTTTGGACAAGATAAAACCTTTGCTCAGGTAAATACTTTTTACTATTGGCCAAATATGCAGACTGATCTTAAGAGATTTCTTGAGAAGTGAAGGATATGTCAGCATGCTAAAGGGAGAAGCCAGAATATAGGATTGCACCCGCGATTTCCAATACCAGACCGGTCAAGGGATTCAGTTAGCATGGATTTTGTTTTGGGGTTACCAAAAGCTCAAAGGGGGAATGATTCCATTTATGTTGTGGTAGATATATTTTCCAAGATGGCACATTTCATTGCATGTAAGAAGACTAGTGATGCAACACATCTTGCTAATCTATTTTTTTCAAAAATTGTAAGACTACATGGATTGCCTTCAGTATTGTGTTTGATAAAGATACAAAGTTTGTAGGGCAATTCTGGAGAACTCTTTGGAATAAAATAGGTGCTAACCTTAATTTCAGTTCAACATACCATCCTCAAATAGATGGACAGACCAAAGTGGGTTGGATCTCTCGAAAATGATCTTTACTTCATTATTGTAATAATTAGAAAGTTGTATTATTTTAAACTAGGGGATAAGTTGTTAGCATAGGTGTGTAATAGAGATTAAAAATAGAGATTTGATTGTTAGATTGATTATAATAAAGATCGAGTTGTTAGTACAGTTAGAATAGGATTTGACTCATAAAAGAGAAGAAAATGTAATGGAAAGGGATTAGCTGAGATGATTGAGAATTTAGTGAGAGGCAAGAGTTGAGTGATAGATATGGTTTTGGGATTGAGACAGAGGTCAGATAAATTGCTATAAGCTGAGAGGGCCAAGACTCTATAACTACTATTACATTGAAGAAATTGATTCAGTGTGCAACTGTATGTTGATCTTGGTGAAGACTCTCGTTTACCTTTGTGTATCTGCGTTCTGAAACTTAACTGGGTATTTTCTCTGTTTAAACACTTTAATTGCAAATCTCAGTGTTTATGTGTTAATTGCAGTCATTTAGGATTAATGGCGGAGGAATAGATCTAGATCGTCAGATCGATAGATCTATTAGACCGATGGTGATCAACAACCGCGGGGGTAGAAGAGTATGGATTTTCTTGATCATGGCTGAAGTCACGCACTCGCTCCTAGCCATTGATCTCATATTCAACCACTTAGATCACAGTCAACTGTGGGAGTTAAGGCTGTTTTAAACCATGTGCTAGTTGAAGTCCCGCAAGCCATAGATTTGATGGCCTCTTATATCTAATGGATATCGAGTCCATACAAAATCCGCTTGAATGCCTCTGATTGGTTATAAAGTAACCAATAGTCTATTTTTAAGACTACCACCTTATTTTTATTAACCTCCTGTGTCACGTCACCTGATCAAATTTGAGATTGCTGATCATTTTCTCACTGAATGGTTCACTAAATCATTCATGGTCCCAATTGCTCGCAATATAGGTATGGGTGGATGCGTTACTGAAGAGAAAGCCATTGCTCGTGGCCAGTACTTAGATATAGTTTACTCTCAATCTAGCACTTTGTACGAGTTATTACCCGATGCTTCGCGGCCATCATCCGATCCTGTGGCATCAAAGTCACAAGCTATACCTCATATCGATGGAGTTATTGGTTCACTATCCCAGACCCCTTCTAAATCTTCTTCCAAATAGAAGTCGGTCTCAAGTGCCGTTCCTAATAGTTCTTCCTAGAATCCACCTGGCCTTGGTAAAACCTCAGAGGTCCACGCTGTACAATCTATCGCAACAGACAAATCCTAAAAAAGTAAGAAGAAAGGCAAAGGCAAGGGTAAGGCCGATGCCCCGAAACAGGGTCCTCCCAAATTGTCTGGTGGTGAATCTTCACAACGAAAACCTAAGTATCCCTACCTCATTTGCGAGGAAGATCACTACACTAAGGATTGTCCCTGACGATCCAAAGTTAGTCGCTTTCTCAAAGGGACCCCCACTGTCCTCAAAGAGCCATTTCCGTCTTAGCAGACCCAAATTGAAGACCAACCCTAATCATCTGCTTCCTCAAGATCCCAAGTGTTCATAATGAGTATGCTTATTAATGTGGCTACCAGATCAAAAGATTATCAATCTCCTACTCTAGCAGCTGGGAAAGAGAAAGAAGCCACCCCTTCTTCTTCTACCCCGAGTTCTAGCCCTCTTCATATCGAGTGCCCTAACCCTAATTCTGCTATATGACCACCCTCTCGAGGTGTGCTACAAAAATCCTCGTAGAATCCTAATGCCCAAGCTGATCAGTACTATAATATTGTTGAATATTTGGCTCAAGTGCCGTCAGCTATGTCGACTCTCGAGGTACTCCAAAGCTGCCCATTGCAGCGGAAATATTTGCTGTCAGCTATCGAGGGTATCGATCCCACTGATTATAGTTTGATATGTTTTGATCTAGAGAACCATGTTCCACACCTCCCTCATCAGATTGCCTTTCTCATTCACGTAATCATCAATGAGAAGACCATCCACAAGACTGTCATCAATGAAGGTGCTTCCACCTGCATCATGTTAACCGCATGTTGGAAGGCTATTGGTTCTCCTGCTTTGAAAGAATATCTGAACACTTTGGAAGCTTTCAATGGGCACGATTTGCAACCCTTCGGTGTCTTACCTAACCTCACCATTACTTTGGAAGGCAAGACAGTGAAAGTTGAGGTGGAGATTGTTGACACGATTCTTAATTACAATCTTCTACTCGGCCGGAGCTGGACCCATGCTATGCATGCTATAACCTCCTCCCTATTTAACGTGAGCCCATCAAGGGAAGATTGTCACTGTCAACCAGTTGTCTTTCTTTGCCTCTTCCTCCTCGGATGTCAATGTTCCGTACGTCAAGCACATTGGTGCTCCCTATGAGAGTGTGGGGGAAGGTTTTTTTAAAGATTCTGCCTTAATGGGAGTTTTTCCACTCCCACATCCTCATGTCGCATCTGTCAACATGGTCTCGGTTAGATCTAATCCTTGGGTCATACCTTCACCAGATCTTGTTGATACCTAGGGCAAGGTCATGCCACTTAGTCTTGCTGAAGTCAATTGCGTGGAAATTGTTTCAGCTTCAAGTTTCGCATCTTCTGATTTTTCTATTTCAAAGACCTCTCTCGATAGATACTCTCAATCCTCATGGCTTGGTGCTTTGGAATCACCTGATCCCTTAGCCGAGACCTTCCTTGTTGATGAAGGTATCATGGAAGTCATGTCTCTCAAGGAACCACCTTGGACTGATACTCATCATCTCTCCTCGTTCTTGCCTCGTCTGGTGGTCATGTATACCGCTTTCGAAGAGTCCTCTTCTCTGTTTCCTTCCCTCCCACTTCCACCACCGATCACAACTCTTGAAGTATGGTTGGAAGGAAATTTGGGTAATATTACCCAAAAGATGTCGATTGATATTTCTATCAAACCTGGTATTGTTGAACATGTCCATATCGGGGTATCTTGTTCTCCGGATGAGATCAAGACTTATACTCATCTATTTCAGGAATTCCGTGATGTGTTTGTGTGGGCCTATGAAGAAATGCTTGACATTGATCCTAGCATTGTAGTGCACGAAATACCAACTTACCGCACGCGAAGCCCATTCATCAACGTCTCCACCCAGTGCACCCTAAGAAGGCCGCTACTATCAAGGGTGAAGTTGAAAAAATTCTCAAAGCTGGGTTCATCTATCCTATCCCTCTTATAGATTGGGTGTCCAATATTGTCCCAGTGACTAAAAAACAGGGCATGATCTGCATTTGCATTGATTATCAAGATCCCAATCGTGCTTGTCCTAAAGATAACTATCCTACTCCCTTCATTGATCAAATCATTGATGAATGTGTGAAGAGTGAGCTCATTTCCTTTATGGATGGATTTTCTGGTTACAACTAGATCAACATTACACTAGACGATCAAGAAAGGATGGCTTTTATCTGTCTGTGGGGTATGTTTGTGTACAAAAAGCTCCCCTTCAGCATAAAAATACAGGGGGAACATTTCAGCGAGCAATGTCCCATGCGTTTCATGATATCTACAACATTATCTAGCCTTACTCCGATGACCTTCCTGCTCATTCTCATAAGGGCCAAGATCACCTAGACCATTTCAACAGATTTTTCTGCGCTGTAGACACTGTAACATTTAGTTAAACCCGTATAAATGTGTTTCTGCATAGAATCTGGATGACTCCTCGGCTTCATCATTTCCAAGGACGGTATTTGCCTTGATCTGCTGAAGGTCGAGGCCATTCTAAATTTACCCCCTCCATCTTCACTACACCAACTCCAGAGCCTGCAAGGAAAGGAAAATTTTCTCCGTTGTTTTATACCCAATTATGCTTGGCTAGCTATAGGATTTACCCAATTGCTAAAACAAGGAACGCCCTTTGTATGGGATAAGGTGGCCCAAAAATCTTTTGATGATCTCAAGGCCATCCTCATAAATTCTCCTCTGTTGCACCCTCTGGATTATTATCAAGATTACTTCCTTTACCTAGTCGTGGCCCCTAGCACCATTGCTATGGTCTTGGTCTAAGACAGTGGTGAAGGTAATGAACATGTTATCTACTACCTTAGTCGTAATCTCCTCGACACTGAAACGCGTTACGCACATGTCGAGAAGTTGGATTTGGCTTCCATCCAGGCTGTTGAACACTTTCAACACTACGTCCTTTTATGCACGACTACAGTGATTTCTGAATGCAACCCCATGACTTATATTTGACTCGTCAGTTGCTGGGGGGAAAATATTCTAAATGGATCTTGATCCTGTAAGAATTTGATTCGGTATATACTACTGCCAAATCTAAGAAGTCACTCGTTTTCACCGAATTAATTTGTTTCCTTCCCTCGAAGTCTCTCCCTGCTAGTGCAGATGAACAGATTTTAGATGAGACTCTCTTCCTGATTAGCACCCTTGATCCATGGTATGGTGATATCATCGTGTATCTCCAGACATCCACATTTCGGTCCGTGTTGACTAAGGATGATTGTTGAAGGATTCAACATCACTCCCAACCCTATCGTATTATTGGTGATACTTTATACTGTGTCAGTGTCGATTTAGTTCTTCATTGATGCCTTATGATCGAGGAAGCTGAAAGAATTCTCAATGATTGCCACTTTGGGGCATGTGGTGGTCATATGTCTAGTTACGCTATTGCTCAAAAAATCCTTCGCACTAGTTATTTCTGGTCGTCTATTTTTAAGGACTACACCCTAGCTGTTCGCAAGTGCCATGAATGCCAAATTTACTAACGCAAGATGCATACCCCACCCGCTCACCTACACCCCGTCATTACCGTTGGTCCTTTTACCAAATGGGGCAATGATTATATGACATGTAACCCTCGTTCGACTGAGGGGCATCAATATATTATCGCTGCTATGGATTATTTCACCAAATGGGCCGAAGTGATGCCTACATACTCTGTAGACAGTAAGACAATGGCTTAATTCCTTTTCAACCATGTTATTTCTAGGTTTAGCATACCTCAAGCCATTGTCACAGACTAGGGATCCCATTTCAGAGATTACATGATGGCTGAGCTAACATCCACATTGGGCTTGCGCCACGATGGCTCGACCCCATATTACCCTCGGGCCAACGGCTAGATTGAAGCCGTGAACAAGGTTTTTGTTACAATTCTTCAGCATATTATTGGGATGCACAAGTCAAATTGGCATCTCAAGCTCTTTTAAGCTCTGTGGGCTTACCAAACCTCGACCAAAGACGAAACTAGTTTCACACCATTCTAGCTAGTCTATGGTCTGGAAGCAACACTGCCAATTGAATGCGAGTTAGCTGTTGAACTCCTCCTTGAAACATCACCTCTGGAGGAAAGCCTCTTATATTTAGAATGACTAGTTGAGACTTGTCATCTCACTGCCTTGGTCATCGAAGCACAAAAGAAATGGGTCAAGTCCCATTTTGATCAGTTGGTCTCCCCTTGCGCATTCTCTGAGGGTGATTTGGTCTTACTATATGAACAAGCTAATGATAAGCTGGGGGTAGGAAAGTTCGAACCCATGTGGCATGGGCCCTACATTGTGAAACATGTTTTGTAGAAAGGAGCCTATGAGCTTATTGATTATGAAGGAAATCCTTTGGATAAGCCCCGGAACGGGCTTTACCTCAAGAAGTACTATGGTCAGGTCATCTCGCATGGTTACTTGTGTACATTAGTGTGTCATTCATTTTTGTGTAGTGTGGTTTGGTGTGTTAGTTTTCAAAAAAATTTCCTGTTTACTATGCTTTTCTTGCTTTGTAGATGTCTGCGAATCCTCACATCGGTTTTGTTGATGGTGCTTGCCTTAGTACCCGGAACCTATAATCTGCGGCATGGGCTATTTATGACCTTAACGGTGAGTTGATTGACCTTCAAGGTATCTGTTTAGGTAGTAAAACTAACAACATTACTGAATACAATGCGGTCATCAAACTGTTGTCAGAAGCCATTTCTCTTTACATTAGAGAGTTGGTTGTCAACGTGGATTCACAGCTTGTCTTCCTTCAACTCAATGGGCAATTTTTTGTCAAAAACCCTCAAATATTGAGAATGTATCTCCACATTCATCTATTGGAAAGAAATTTTGATTACATTACATATCATCATATTCCTAGGCAAATGAATACATTGACAGATGCATTAGCTAATTATGTGTTGGATAAACATTTATGAAACATGTGAAAAGAAGAAACAAACCATTTGTACCATAGTAAGCAATGAAATACAAAATATATCAATATCTATATCTATATATATTATATTAATAATTATATAATATATATAATATATATATATATTATATATAGATGATATGGTGATAATGTTTGATACATCAGAACCCCAAAAAATAATACGTGTGTCCAAAATAACATTGGTGGCTTGCAGGCCTCATATATCTGTGGCACATAGGCCTCAAAAAATGTAAGTGCTGGACCTAGGAACTAATTAGCATGGTGATCGTGATAGCATGATACAGCTTGTGCAACACGAGTTATCAATGAGTGGATTCGATCCAAGACTCCCACCGTGTGTCTCTGGTATTGGCGAAGAAAGTCTCCTACCCAAGCATACTTTGGGATACCACAAGTCAACCCCTCAAGGTTCCTCGTGATCTCCTCCTCATTGTCACTCCCCTCTTGATAAGGAGTGACAACATCAATTGAGCGGGGGACCCACCTGGTTATTGGGGACATCCCAACATGCCACTCTGGTCCAATGTCTATATTAACAAGATAAATTTTATAAGCACATATATACCAAAAACAATTAAAAAAATCTCAAAATCTGAAAATTGATTTTTTACCTTCATCGTCAAAATCCTCTCCGTTTGGTAAGGGCATGTCTAGATCTCCACGAAAGTTGGTGCCATTGTATGGCTAATCCTCCACAATGATCTTTTGTCGTTGTAGCCATGAAAAGAATGTAGATCTGTACGACATGTGCTGACCCCCAATGGTCCTAGGCATCAAACGACTCCAGCGGGCCATCTATGGATCACGTGGCATGGGCGGATACAGCTCAGTCAACTGATACTAGAACAATGGCACCTTTTCCAAGAAAAGGGTCACGAGCATAGATTCGAAGCAAAATTGCTTCAGGTTCCTCACATTAGCTTTGGTCAGCTAACACTTTATGTTGATCTTCATGGCCTTTGCCAAGTTGAAGATTGTAGGTGCTGTACAGTCAATAGCATACAGGAACTTTGACTTGTTGGTCTTGTGTACAACTTGGGACCCTGCCACTCTGTTGATGGTCAATAGAAGCACTCTCAAAGTCAGATCCTAAACAGTGGAAATCTCAATCTTCCCACTCTTGGATTTCAGGGCCTGAGGGTAGTGTTAGCAAAAAAATGAGGATATGCTTGCCTCAATTGGTTGTGACCCATACAAGTTTATTGGTTCCCATCTTCGGGACAATCCAGTGATGAAACATACATTTTAAGTTTCCAACTCCAGCTCCTGGTCACCAATGACAAATATTTCCTGATTTATGTCCAAAATACTAATCAGGTACTGAAGCAACTCAGGTTGGGCCCAAATCCCTAGCGTGAGAAATAATTTGAGGAGCCCACAAGTCCTCAAAGCTTCCAGGCAATTTGGATAATTCAGTGCTTGATCGTCCACATCCTCATGTTCCCGTTCTTTCCAGTCCACCATTTTCAGTGATTCTTTCCTACAAAAGCCATTAATTTGAGTCAACAACCATACTTGTCCCATAAAATTCAAGTTTTAGCAGTGATTTTGTGAGGAAATAGGGTTTTTTCCATTCATGGCTTTGTTAATCACCCTTGGCCAGCGCAATTCCATGCTCGAACGTCGCGCCGATCGAGGGTGAATTTTTTTTACAAAACCTTCCTCAAAAAACCTAAAAATGGTTAATAATAGGGATAAATGACATGAAAAAGGAGCTCAGGGCTTAGGATCTTACCTGTAACTGGAAACTTAGCAAATGATCTCCTAGATCTCTCGCAATCTGCTACAGAACAATTAGGGCAAAAGTGAGTAAAAAGTCTTCACAACAATGTAAAATAGTAAATGGTAAAAATATATTTACTTTTCTCCTTTTTATTTAATTTTTCATGAAAATATTGGGTTTTTGTAAATATGTTAACCTATTTTGCCTCAAGAACTAGATAATACACTTTACCCTTTTGCGCAACGACAAGTGATGGATGTTCGACAATGATGACAAGTCACGTTTAAGCTCTTTTCTCAACTTATTAAGCTCATATGAAAAGTTTGCCGAGTATTTTTCCCTTTTGACTCATAAAAGAGAATAAAATGGGGGCGTCCACTTTCAATCTCTTTTCTGACCCTTTAAAAGCGAAAATATGGGCGAGCCCTTGTTGTTTCAAACTCGTCAACAGATGCGAAACGTTGTGCGCGTAGTATAAGTCTACCCCTTTTTTGTGTTGGGAGGCACTATTTATGAAAAAGGTACTCCTTCACTGAAATGGTTAAGCAGTTCTCTCAAGTATCATTTCCTACCTTTTCGGGCTCGAGAGACACAAATGTATGAAAAGGAACCATGTGGCATTTTCTTTTACGTGTCTTTTTCAAACTCTCTAAACATTAAAAAGATACCAAGTTACACATTTGTTGGACTCGTTAAAATGTTAAACGACATCGGATTTGTCACCATGATGAGCATGAGCTTCTCTTTCCTAGGGCTCGTTAAAATTACTAGGTTGGATTCGTCCAAAGGATGAACTTATAGTGCAAGCATATGCTATCCCCTTCAAGCTTGCGATTAAAAAATAATTGGGGCACCTACCAGAAATGGTGGGTGAAAATTTGAAAATTCAATCAGTTGTGTCGATAGCTCACTTTTGAACATGACATTTTCTGCTTCATGTCGGGTTGGGATATCCTCCTTTGTATCGTTGACCTTCCTGGGTTGGGCCGTTCATTTTTTCCTTCCATTTGATCTCTGCCACGTCATCATGAACACCAATCCTATGGATCCAAAAGCTTCCAAACTTCCAGTCATGTCGCTGATATGTTCAAGAGTTGTCCTTCTGCAGTTACACTTACCTCTGATTCTTTGTATCATCCACAATCATTTTTCTTCCTTTTGTCTCATGTTGATGATATGGGAAACATTATGGCTCTCCTTCGACATGGTCATTTCCTATTGAATTCAGCTCATTATCTGGGAAGTTAACTGAGAGACTCCATTCCAGTACCTTAGAGCTTGCATGCCCTAATGGCAAGTTCTTCGCACTCGATGACAAGTCCACATCATTGGCTTTCGATTGAGTGATTTCACGGGTGTTCGACTTTAGTTCTTCTATTCACATTCCATGGATTGTGTTGCTAGTACCTTGAGGACCATTGTCATTATTGGTGGTTTCTCTCACGATTGTTAACAATTTACATCATTGATTGGTAATCAAGTGAATTCTAGCATGTTCGACGTCAACACATCTATTCGCGTGTTAGAATCTGTACTTTGATCGGGTCATGTTGGAGTGCAAGACCCTAGACTCAGCTCACACAAGTCCAGGTTGCGAAGTGATGTGACATGGTTATGTTGATATACATGTCTCTTTCAGATGGCTGGATGCGACCATACCATGAGTTATCATATGTGATCCTTCTCGTTTTTGGATGGCTGCGACCATACCTTGGTTTCATTATGATCCTCTTTGATGGATGGCTGTGCCCATATCTCGATCCATTTACATGATCATTCTATAGATGGCTGTGTCCATGCCACAATTCATGTATCATTTGACAAAGTTCTTAGTTATGTATATGTATCTGTACTTTCTTGTAGGCTTTTCGATGACAAACTACAGTTCCCTGCACTAATTTATAAAGTGTTTCATCCCTCACACTTTAGGGGGCATTTGTTACACAACATTTTATCACTATCCTTGTACTCCCCATTCCTTGATCCTGGAGGACCTCTACAGTGAACCCTATATGCTTACCCTTCATGAATAAACCCCCATTATGTCCCTCTTCATGAGTAGATCAATTCCCTTTTGCACCATTTCCCCTAAAACTTCTGTTTTGCCTAGTTTACAAGACCGATGCTAATGTCCCTTGTCTTCCTCATGTCGATATGTAGGGATTATTACTGTCCCTAGTTCTGACTGGAGTGACTGAGCTTTGTTCCAGTTGTGCTAGTCCTCTTATGGAAAGTTTTTAAAATTAAGAGTCGAAGCTTCCAGCTCTAGAAGCTTTGTAACAGATGTCTGGTAAATGGTTTTTCCGGATGGGGTCAAGGATGTCAGTTTGGGCTCCTTTACCCTATAATGATGGAACTACCTCAAGGGATAAGACCTTCTCCCATGATAAGAGGATCTATCTCCCATCCTTTCATCCTATATAAACCTCTCTTTTTCCTAAGCACAAGCTAGTGTTAATATTGGTGTGCTGGTGCTAATTAAGTTTGGAGTAAACAACAAGCTATTCATAGTTGTAGCTCTCTAGTTGTGTGAGGGAGAAGTATGATTTAGTTTGGAGTGAAGCCTAAAGGGAAGAGCCTTAAAACTATTGTTGATGAGGCCATCATGGAATCCTAGCAGAATTGTGTGGGAACCTGGTCCTGTTAGAGGAGAACGACAACGTTAAGACAATGGTTGTAATATCTTCTTGATTCAATATATATATGCAACTATTGATTGATTTCTTACATGATTTTTCATCTTACATATTCATTGCTTAATGTTTCTTGACTTGTTAAGTAGGTTGAATTACAATTTGTCTATTATCATGGTTGTTGTTTGCTGTTGTTTACTTGTTTAAGGTGTTTGAAGAAGGAAGCAAGAGATAGTTGGAGTGAGCAAGTAAGGAAATCATCAAATGGGATAAGTGTACTAAGAGGTAGGCCCTCTTAATTTGTTCTAACCTAAGAAAATCTTCCATAGAATGTATCAATTGTGGCTAGACCCATTATCGGGCTAGAGGAATTTGTTCGTGTCCGCACTTATATTTTTACTTCATCACAATCCTGTTGATCCTTGAAGAGTGTAGGGAAATAATATTACTACACAATAATATTCAGATACTCCATTAAGATTGATAGCTAACATATAATTATGGAGATGTTCCTCAGCAGGCAATACATCATCAAGATTGAATTTTGGTAGCCATCTTTCAGGATGTTTAAGTAGAGCATGGGGAGGTGCTGGGATTTGTACAACACTAGGATTAGCCCATGGTTTGGCTAGTTGTTGTGCTGCCATTATTAGAGTTTGAGTGGAAGCAGAGGCAAGTTAAGTGCTAGCATCGATACTTTGAGAAGAATAAGTGGGAACGAATGGAGGGAATGAAGGTGTTTGTGGAGGGGAATTTGAAAAAATCTCGCTAGTTGATGTCTGTGACTTAGATTTTTTAGTTTTATTTCGAAAAGTAGGAAGAGGAAATTAAAATGGAGGAACCCCAAGATTCTCACTTTGAGAATGAGTTGTAATCCAAGTAGGTTGAAAAGATGAAGATAAACTACCTTCAGATGCTTCTGATCGTTGAGGATTTTTACTAGAGATAGAAATACTTTCTAATTTTTCAATTAAAGTTTCAACTTTTGATTCGTGATGTGAAGAAGATGAATCTGTCTATGGGGGTAATGTTGTAGGACATTTTGGGAGTGACTGCTCAATTTTTGATCTAGAAATAAGAGTTTTAGATGAGGATTGAGAAGTTGGAGGTGATCTTGAGGGGGAGTGACTCTTGGAATGGTTTGTTATTTTAGATTGAGTTCTCTTTACAATTCATAGTCTTGGCCCTCCTTCTAGCGCCAAAATGTTTATGCTTTAAAATTCACTACACCAACATGGGGGATAACCACTTGGCCCATACCTTAAAGAACTCCTTTTCCGTTTGGGGTAGTGGTTCTGAATAAAATGGGACCAGTTTCCCAATGAGAGGTGATAAAATGGATAAGAAATGATTATAATGGGACAGAAAAGATGGATTTGGATTGGTTTATGACTAAAAGATAAACCATATGAAAATAATCTTTTTATTACCTGGGTTATTTCTTAATAGTTTGATTGTGATCTAGAATAATTTCCTTAGTATATGAGTAAGAAATTAATCATTTACTTCAAAATTGAAAAACAATTTAAGTTAATTCTTTTAATTAAGAAATTAATTAAAAGAACTATGATAAGCTTATATCACAATCAAAATATTATTGACTGTCTTTGATACATGCCATTAAAATAGTACAACACTTAAACATATCCATAAATGAATTTATGCTAATGCTGTTTTACAGAAATGCATATAACATAAAACAAAGAGAATATGCAAACAATAAAAGAAAACATAATCACTTTAAAATACTGATAAAAAGTACCCATATCCAAAAACGTTTGCTTTTCAAAAATTAGCAATCTCAGCCTTTTATCCTTTGCTCCAGCACTTTAAAGTAATACAAAAATGCAACAACTCTCAAGCTTTTTTGCAAAAATAAAAGAGGCCATGATCCGAAATTTTTTATTCAAACAAATACTTAAGAAGGAATGCAAAAATGTGAATTCTTCCTTAGGATTTCTCTGTCAAATTCTGGATCCTTAAACCGATCTATCATGTCTGCTTAAATAATAATACAAATTGTTTAAAAATAACAGGTCTGCGCACAACGCTGAAAAATTTAAATAAAGTTCCTTGAATCATGAAAAATAAAAACAGTTTTCCATTTCTGGCTTATTTTTCGACTTTCGATCTAAATATCCTTTCTTTCTACAGATTCTAAGGAATGAATCTTCCTTTTCCTCTGCGTATCTATCTCTTCCTATTTGTTGGGCTTTGTGTATATGGGAAAGAAAAGCCATGGATAAGTATATTGCAAATCAAGACTAGTATTTCTCAGATAAAATTAAATAAACAAGTGGGCCGTTTTGATTAAACTGCATTCGATTTTGCAACCAAGAATTTATAATAAAAAATGGGAACATTTTAACCAAAATCCAAATTGCAATTGCTTCAGAATCAGGGGCAAAACCTAAAATAATCGCAATCGATTTGCAACTGGGAAGGGACAAATTATTGTCATATTTCGAGCAAGGAGAATCCCTATCGAAATAGAAGAAAATCTGAACATATCAATCAAGACCAAATCATAATCAGAATGAATAGAGGAGGAATAGATTAAGTCTCATGAAAAATTTCTATTGTGTGGATGCAGGGGATTTATGGATTGGCATGTATAATCCCGTCGGGTCTGGGCTATATCACATATCACAATCGGTGGTGTAGAGGAGTATGGACTTAAGCTTTTGGTTTTTGCGATCATTTTGGATGCAATATTTTATTTAATGGGTTTAAATCCATGATTGGGTTCGGTTTAAATATCACAATTGCAATCACAGAGGGATAGAGAGGGGTCAACCTATGGCTATTTTGTGATTTTCCTGGACGTGGGGAGCTTATTAAATGGAGTGTATGACTCCATCGGGTCCGGGCTATATCGCAATTGCAGTCGCATTAGGTCAGAGGGCATTAACCATGGAGTTTTTTATTATGTTGATTTGCGATGCAAGGGTATGTTGGAGTTATAAAGAATTTAACCTTTGGGAATTAAAAAAATCTGATTATTTTGTTTTTTAATTAAATAGCCCATGTTTTTAATATTTTTAAAGACTAAGTGTGATCTTGGTCTCGGGGGCTATTTAAAATTTGGTTGTTTTGATAATCAAGGTTTAATACTTGGGTTTTAATTAAAAAAAAACTTAGTATTAAACTTTGGTTATGGGATTTTATTAACAATTTTTTGTATTGATTTTATATTTTTTAATTTTTTGTTTTTTAAGAAATAAAATCCAAGGCTTTTTAAAACTAAAGCATCCCTATTTTAATATAATGAATTTCATAGGAAATTTATATTATATTAAAATCGGTGTTGTTTAACAGTACAACGCCTTCCAAAGAGTGATGTCTTATGCTTTTCATGACATCAAACACATCATTCAACTGTATCTTGACAACTTACCAATTCATTTTTCTAAGCGTCGTGATCATCCTGACCACCTTCGAGCGATTTTTCTTTGTTGTGGACACTACAATATTCGTTAAAATCTGCATAAGTGTGTCTTCTGTGTTAAATATATTTGTCTCCTAGTGTTTGTGATATCTAAGGAAGGCATCCAGATTGACCCCCTCAAAGTTTAGGCCATTGTAAATTTACCCCCTCCATCATCTTTACATCAGTTGTACAGCTTGCAAGGGAAAGCTAATTTCCTTCGTCATTTTGTACCCGATTATGCTGAACTTGCCAAGGGATTTACTCATTTGCTGAAAAAGGGGATCCTGTTTATTTGGAATGAAATCTCTTAGCAATCTTTCAATGCATTAAAGAACACCCTCATTAGTGCTCCTTTTCTACATCCCCCCAACTATCACCGTGATTACTTCTTGTACTCGGCCGCAGTTGATAATACTATTTCCATGGTACTGGTGCAAGACGATGATGATGGAAATGAACATGTGATCTACTAATTAAGCTAAGATATTACCGATACCAAAACTTAATATGCCCATGTCGAGGAACTTGCTTTACCAACTGTTCACACTATTCAACGCTTTCGACATTATATTCTCTTGTGGAAAATCACTGTGATTTCCAATTACAACCCCATGACCTACATCATGACTCGTTAGTTGTTGGAGGGAAAATATTCTAAGTGGATTGTTATCCTTCATTCTTGACGAGACACTCTTTATCATCAACACTCTTGACCCATGGTACGAGGATATTATTTTCTATCTCCAGACACAAAACTTTTTGATCAGAGTTGTCCAATTCTAAACATTGTCACATTCGACATCAGTCCCAACCATATCGAATTATTGGTGATACTTTGTACCATTTTGGTGTCGATTCTATCCTTCCTAGATGTTTGACATCCAAAGAAGTTGAGAGAGTCCTAAATGACTACCACTCTACTCCCTGTGATGGTCACATGTCAGGGTATGCTACTACTGAGAAAATCCTCCATGCTAGTTATTTCTAGCCTTTGATCTTTAAAGATTGCATTTTAGCAGTCCAAAATTGTCACATCTGCCAAATTTAAAACTTTAAACAATGCACCCCACCCTCACCCCTACACCTAGTTGTTACCATCAACCCATTTTCTAAATGGGGTATTGATTTCATGACATGTAACCCTTGCTTGGCTAGGGAGCATGGTTATATCATCACCGCCATTGATTATTTCACTAAATGGGCCGAGGCGATGCCCGCACATGATGGTGGCAGTAAAACTGCTGCTAAATTTGTTTACAACCATGTCATAGCTCGATATGGTGTCCCTCAAGCCATCATTATTGAGCATGGATCTCATTTCTAGAATTACATGATGGCATAGTTTACTGCTCGGTTGGGTTTGCAGCATGACAAAACAACTCCTTATTATCCACAGGCCAATGGCCAGGTTGAGGTAGTCAACAAAGTCTTGGTTACTATGCTTCAACACACCATTAGGATGCATAAATCAAATTAGCATCGTATGTTATTTTCAGCTCTTTGGGCTTACCAAACCATAGCTAAGATTGCCACTGGATTCACACCCTTTTAGCTGGTGTATAGTCTAGAGGCAACTCTTCCAATTGAGTGTGAAATTACTTCACTAAAGCTGGCTATGGAATTAATCCCTGATACCTCACCTAAAGAAGAAAATTTACTTTACCTCGAAAGACTTGATGAAACTCGTTGCTTTTCAGCATTAGTAATTGAAGCCCAGAAGTAATGAGTTAAGGCTCAATATGTTAGAACTATTTCTCCCTGCATTTTTGCTGAGGGTGACTTGGTATTTCTTTATGATCAAGCCAATGACAAATTGGGAGCTGGGAAATTTGAAATTGAAGCCTAGAATAAATGAGTTAAGGCTCAATATGATAGAACTATTTCTCCCCGCATTTTTTGCTGAGGGTGACTTGGTCCTTCCTTATGATCAAGCCAATGACAAATTGGGAGCTGGGAATTGGTAACCAATGTGGCATGGGACTTACATTTTCAAACGAGTTTTACAAAAAGGTGCCTATAAGTTAGTAGAATATCAAGGAAATTCTTTGGTTGAGCCCCGAAATGGGCTTTACCTAAAGAAGTATTATGCATGATTTTCCATGTAAATACTTATGTACATTAGTGTGCAGTGTAGTTTTGGTGTGTTACTTTGATTTTGCAAACATTTTCCTCTGCTTACCTCGTGCTCTACTTGGTTTGCAGATCTCATCCAACCATTCCATCAGTTTTGTTGATGGTGCTTGTCATAGTACACAAAATCTATCTTTCACTGCATGGGCAATCTATGACCCTAATGTTGAGTTAGTGAATTTACAAGGTATATTTTTAGGTTGTACGACTAATAACATTGCCAAATATAGTGCGGTCATTGAGATTTTATTAGAAGATATTGCTCATGGCATTAAAGAGTTAATCATAAAACTTGATTCATAGGTCATTGTACTACAACTTAATGGACAATATTTAGTTGGAAACCCTCAAATTTTGAAAATGTATTTGTGAGTTCATCTATTAGAACGAGACTTTGATTTTATTACTTATCGTCACATTCCAAGACACATGAACACATTAACACATGCATTGGCCAACTATGTGTTAGATAGACATTTGCGAAACTTGTAAATAATAAAGCATAACATATCAAACATGGGAAATAGAAAAAACATGTATATATATATATATATATATATATATATATAATATATATATATATATATATATATATATATATATAATATATAATATATATATATCTATATCTATATCTATAATATTATCTATATATATCTATATCTATATCTATATCTATATCTATATCATTATATCTATATTATATATATATATCTATATCGAGTATTTGCAAAAGAGTTTGCTACATCAAAATGACAAAATCTGTGTTCTAAGACACATGGATTTATAAGCCTACAAAAATGCAGAAAGTAAGCTAGAGTTGGCTATTTACCCACATGGTGCTCATGATAACACAAGATAGCCCTAATCACTCAACACATTAGCCGATGCAATCTGGAGGAAACCCCTATAGCATGCCTCTAGTAGCATAATGACACCTCATCGATCGAGGTGTGCTATGGAATTCCCCTAGTGTTGACAGTGTTGGACTCGCCAACATTCATGGGATCACCTCGGTATGAAGTCCCAACTAGACCTTACACTATTTGGTGTGGGAGTCCCATCTGGTATGATGGCCCGGTTGCCATTGTCTTAAGGATTTGCCTCAACTCTTGCTTGTTAGCATAGGAGAATGGTCTACTTTGCCTTCGAGAAGTGAGGTTCGCATGCCTAGTGAATGCTAGTGTACTTGTGTCAATGGTTCTTTCACTGTAAGGGTAGAGGGTGAGAGTGAGTCCCAAGTTGTTTGGGATGAAGTCCCAACTAGTCTAGGAACACACAACACAATAGGATGTGCACAACTTTCAGAGGAGCAGTCCATACAGATGTGGCAGTCACAACACACAAGGTAAGATAACACGCACAACACTGAACGGATGACACTACAAGAAGAAAGGACATTGGTGAGGGGCGAAAAATGTCACCATAAGCTCATTGGTGATGGTCAAAGGAGCCTTCGTCACCAAAAACTAAACGTCACCAAAGGTGGCATCGCCAAAAGTATAGGTGTTTTAGTGACATTCAAAGTCTATCACCAATAATGATTTATAATGATGGATAGTGACCATCACCATTTCATATGAGCAACGGTGAAGGACCATAGCCTCCGTCACGAAAAACTGAACGTCACCAAAGGTGGTGTCACCAAAAGTATAGGTGTTGTAGTGACATTCAAATTCCATCACCAATAATGATTTATAATAACGGATAGTGATCGTCACCATTTCATATGAGAAATGGTGACAGACCATAGCCTCTATTACCAAAAACATAACGTCACCAAAGGTGGCTTCACCAAAAGTATAGGTGTTATGGTGACATTCAAGGTCCATCACGAATATTGATTATAATGACAGGTAGTGACTGTCACCATTTCATATGAACAACAATGATTTATTGTGATGGACCTTTCATGGCCGTCACTATTGGTGCATATATTTGGTGACGTTCATTGACTGTCACCAAAAACCGCATTGCCAGATGTATAGGCATTATGGTGAAATTCAAGGTCTATCACGAATAATGACTATAATGATGGACAATGACCGTCACCATTTCATATCAACAATGATTCATGGTTACGGACCTTTGAGGGTCATCACTATTGATGCGTATATATGGTGGCATTCATTGACTGTCACCATTTCATATTTTGGTGAGGGTTGAAAAATGTCACCAAAGCTCATTGGTGATGGTCAAAAGAGTCTCCGTCACCAAAAATTGATCGTTGGCATTCCATATTGATGTCAGGGCATGATGGAATCGAACCACCAACCTCCTGCTTGAAAAGCAAGTGCTCTTCCATTGAGCTAGAACCCATTAAAGAATTAGACCTTGAAACTTCATAAATTGTAAACTCTACAACTTTCAATAAATTAAAGTATCGACAATATTTTACTAAACAAGCAAAGCAACATCGAAGCTACAGGTCCCTACCTAATGGTTATGGAAGTTATGAAAAGTGGGTGGAGGGAAAAAATAATTATGTATAAGAGAATCAATATGTTTAATTGAATACTCAATTAGAAGTGAAACTCTGAAGACATTTATAGTCTATAAATGACCTATCACTAGCAAATGCACCAAATATTGCAAAGGAAATGTCATAAGTGGATAGCATATGGAAGAAGAACACTGATGAAGACAGATGCAATATGTTATAGGTTGAGTGAAAGAAAAATCTCAATTACAATGTATATATATATATCAATATATATATATATATTATATATATATAATATATATATATATATATATATATAATATATATATATATATATATATTTCCCCTTTACATAAACCAACATGCAATTTGGAATTTCACAAGTCCGCACTCGAAACATGACAGCAACCAACAAATAAAAGAAATTGACTTGGATAGAAACAACTAGCTTCACCTTCATTCTTGAGTTTCTTCTGTTTATTTGAATTTGACTCGTGAAATTCTTTATCTGACAAGGAATCAAAATCATCCCTAGTATTAAATTCGTCCAACACAAACTTTGGAGATCCAACTGACATTTGTGTTTTTGTTGTCATACCTGAAAACCATGGAGATCCATGTCGATCGTAGAATAATATGTGCGTCTGCTACTCAAGAATGCATTCCTTATCAACCATTGTTACATGACAGAAACCAAAGAGACAACATAATATTAGTGTACACAAAATCCCCTACTGAAATATAATCATAACTTAGCTAAGGAGTCTAAAAGATGTTCTTAATTAATAAACTTTGTATTTGGAAATTTTTTTTCTTTAGATTAAAAAAATACTATGTTGTACAATGCTTCTGTCTATTTATCCAGGCAATTATATCATAGCATATGTCACACGGTAGTAATCTACAATACCTAAAGTAAAACAACAAATTTTCTCAGGAAAATAAATTTAGAAAAGAGCTTTGAAAACTATATGTTTGTCATCAAATATTTAATTAGTTAAAAAAAAAAATAGTTGGAGTTTGAAAATCAAAATCATTCATAGGAAACGAATAGGACAATGGCCAAAGTCACTTTCATAAAAATAAAGCTAGAGTCACTATTGTCATTGTAGATAACTGAAATTTGGGCAGTGGTCTAACAGTTAGAGCTTATTTACAGGGAAGACTCGTCAATACCATCATTTTTTTTCCATGGTCTGTCGTGTCTCTAGACAAAGATCAGATAGATTGTTATTCTCAAGTTCTACCTTTCAAGTGTTAATTTCTTTCTCACCCTTTAAAACACAATTCTACCACTCCATTTGATTTTGTTTTGTCAAGAGAATTGGTAGTACCTTCCCATCCTCTGTTTTACATCAATCAATAAACATCCATCAATGATATAAAGAATAACAGATACACAACAAAGGCCAAAGATGCACTTGTTGTATACCTATGTTTTAGGAATCATCTAACCTTACTGGTACAAAGAGGTCACCTTGAAAAAATAGCATCCACATGGAATTTACAAAACTTTTTAAAATCAAGCTCCAAGTAAACCAATCAAAATATGAACATCCTTCTAATCAATAAAATCTTTGACTTAAAATAAAAGTGGCCTAGAATTGAATGTTATATCAACCATGTCAAGTAACTAACATCGGGTGAGAAATACAAGCCATGCATATTGGATTATCAAAATAATTGATGTGATAAAGCTCAAAGTCAAACAAATGACTTATAGCTAAGAAATGAAAATAAATGACTTACAACTAAGACATGAGGTTGCCATTTCAACCTTGCCGTTAAATAACTCTTCTATATGTCACAGAGAATTGAACTTTTTCTGATACCAGGTGGAAGTGGTATTCTAACATTAACCTCTGATAGAGTCTATGTCCATGACTACTTCTCAAGATCCGCTCCATTACCAGCATTTGGGGCTAGATAAGATACATGCAAAAACCATCAACATGAAAATGAAAAATAAATCCTTGTAAAAAATGGAAGGAAAAAAAAATCCACAAATTGAAACAGACTGTAGGATAACTCATTCCTAAAACATGATTATCCTGTCGTGAACAATAAAAAAGAAATCAGGAGAAATGTAATTTTTGCCACATTATGACAATCATTTCCTTTTGCATATTCTATGAGAAATTGGTGAAAAAAGTCATCTAAAGCTTGTCAACATCAAGATTATAGTAAAACATAAAGGAACCACTCCAACACATATAATCCTAAACATAAGTATCTATACATATAAGTATTTATTGAGGACATTGTATTTTGTGAAAATATGGAAGTCAAATATTTGAAATAACACAATTTATGGTACCATTGCCTTACGAAGTCCATTCATTCGAGTATTTACGAAGTCCATTCATTCGAGTATTTATGAAGTCCATTCAGGAATTTCTTCAAAGTTCAAAGTTCAAACAATTAACATGTAGCCTAAAAAAACTCAAATTTGAAAAGGAGATAACCCAAAGATGTAGATTATATATCTCACATTTATATATCCTAATTTCCAAACATTGAAATGACACTTTTTAGCATAATATTGTGAATTCAGCCCAAAATGCTAGAAAAAAATATTGATGGTTATTTATGTTAAAAATGGAAAATAGGGCCAAATTCCACTTTGAACAGCTCCTTTGGGGAATATAATTGTGGCATTGAATTCCTCTTTTCGAGAGGACCAAAATCAATCTAAAGATCATCAAATTTGGATAAGTAGAAGTGGAATTTTGAATTTATGTTTCTCTCATGTAAATTATTTAGGTTGGCTTCAACTATATGTTGGCTTAAGAAGATAAAAAGTCACGTCCCCTCAACTCCACTGAATTTTATATATAGAGGATAATTCTCTCTCATTTGGGACACATCAATAAAAAGAAAATATATCTCTATAGAAGCGAAGATTAAGGAGGATAAATTCTGGTTATTGTTGGGACTATTTTGGTTAGGGTTTGTCATAACAGGCTCGAGTTCGGAAGCAGTTCTTCTCTATGGCTAAGGACAATCTTATATATGGGTTGCGACTTGTTTCGTATGGGACTTCTTCCTGTAGTTTGGCCGCAGCTAGAAGATATTCTCACAGCTTGACTATAGGCCTTAAATCACTTGCTCAGGAAGCTAAAATACAACAGAAATTCATTGACCATATATGATAGTATTCAGGTGCTTGTTGAGGATGAGATGGAAACTTAAAAGTAGGCTATGACTAGTACAAATAATAGAGCCCTTGTAAGAAGAAAAATTCCACATTGTTAAAAGAATTCAAGGGTTGGAGCAACATGCTTCAAAAGCCCTAATCTAGAAACACAAAGATAATATCAATGGTGACCTTAACGTGGTCATAAACCAGCTCCTTAAGTCAGTGATATGGAGCATCATATGAAATAAGGAAGGTTGCAGTGGAAAGGAGGATTTTTGGATTAGTCAACTTAGAAAGCAGTGGACTCTTGTTGCCCTAACCAGACCGATCTTGTATAACAATATGATTTGTCCTCTATGAACAAACTACCCAAATTACATGATTGAATGGATCTAAGAGAAGTTATGCTTGATATTCATATTGGCAATTTATTTTGTATCATTTTACTCTCTCTTTGTCTATTGAAAATTTGATGCTAATAATAAGAAGATTTGATCAAGGGTTTCCCCATCTTGGGATTTTTCCCTGGCTTGAGCCATATTCTCGTGTCTTTCTATCTTGGCTTGTCTTCTACATCTATCATTTATTTTATTTTGTCAGTTTCTATTATATAATGTGTAATCTGATTGGTAAATGGATTAATGGGCATATGGTTGAATGAAGTGTCTAACCTAAGAAAAGAACATGTTAACTGAAAATTAGCATGGTATCAGAGCTCAAGTGAGGACAAGCCCAAGCTTAAAGAGATTGAAATCACTAAAGAATTTCATTGATACCTCCATCTCTCTATGGTAAATCAAGTCATAGTTCAAATTTGGGTTATTTCTTAAGGCCTTCTTCAAGGCCT
>APFE030034767.1:193055-231853 GCA_000404065.3 Pinus taeda | reverse complement strand
AAATCTAAAATTCCTCCATCAAATTCTGAGCATGATCACCATGATCATTGATTAGTATCAACTATTCAGCACCTAATCTCTCTATCATTGCCTCTGGTTTAGGAAGGATATTTCTCTATGAAGATAGAAATTTTCTGTGATAGGGTCAAGTCATTATGATGCCTTTCTTGAAGGATCCAATCATCTAACTTGTTGCAGGAATAAGGCCGATGGATTGCGTAAGAGAAAAGTTAAAGAAGGATCATATTGATCTCAAGAGACATATTATGGTTATGTTGGAGGTATCCCTAAAACAAGGTTATCAATAATCTAAGCACAAGAAGGTTCAATTAGTCAAAACTTGGAACTCGATGGTCATTGTACACAATCTCTCGGCCTCCTTGAAGGTCATTATTGCAGTGAAATTATAGTATGTTCATGCTGGTGAAAGTTGCAATAACTATGCAAACTTGGTTATTATTATTTGGAAGGCTCATATCTGAACCTTGTGGCATATTGAACTTGCTCGCTGACTGAAGCATGATAACCTTGTTATTAACATAACTCTATGGCCTCCTTGAGAGAGAACTGATTCATTATACAATCCTACAACTCGCAAGTTGATTGGCTATTAACTTTAGATATATGTGAGAATGAAAGTTTAAATAAGTCATCTTTGTCAAGATTCTGACAAAGGTAAACTATAGCAGCAAGACCAAGATGACTCTATTTGATGGAAAACAATAACACAAATGAGACTAAAAGAACACAGTCCACATAAAAATGCTTTTAAACTTTTATTGTTTAATATCTTACAATCATGATAATTATCATGAACACATGTATTTATTGTCCTTTTATAACACTAGATTTTGATAACTTAAAAGAAATACAACTAAAACACAAACAAAAAATTTACTACATGTAGAATTGCTTGCCAAGACTCTCATTAGGTTTGTAGTCATGTGTTTGTGGTTTATTGTTGTGACACTCACTATTTCCAAACTAAGGAAAACATGGACAAAGATAAAAATAGCTTTGTGAAGTTGAAGGCTCTATTTTCCTTATCGACATCTTCCTTTGACAAGGATATTGGTCATCTATAGGTCTTTGGGCACTCAACACTGGATGTTAATTGGATGAATGCACAAGGTTAGATTCAAGATTCTTCCTTATCTCCCTTAGCTACTGAGACGAAATAACTTTCTAGGTAGTTCTAGATGATCAAAACCTCTCATGTGTTCAAAGAACTTGATAGGAAAACATATACTCTCTCAAAGGAAGGATTGCAGTTGTAGGAAAACTAAGTTTTGGAGAAGGAATTCATTGGTGGTCATTTATCTTATTTAAGATAAAATCATAATAGGTTCCACAACATGGAGACCTTCCTTTAGAGAATTCATATCAAACTATAGGTTTTTAACATTTTTAATTTGCAGTAAGCAGAGAAAGGTAATTTTATTGATGTCCAACAAATGAAAAAAAATATGCCAATGAGACTAGAATGTACAATCACTGATTACCAATATGTAGGGGTGTCCTGGGCTACCCTGAAAGCATAAAGAGAAACTTGTTTAGTTTTGTTAGAGTGCACTTGTGCCAAAGTTTAATTCTAATTTTGGTTTCTCTTTACAGACAACTTCCACACAAGTCTCCCTAAGATCCCACTTTTATCAATAAATGATATCGACATTTAGTGCAAAAACTACTAGTGGAGTTTTAAGGCCTCCTAGTCATTAGGGAAGTTTATTATTAGGATTAATTGTGACATCTTATGTGTTTTTCAAATGCCAATACACCATATATAATTCTTATGTATTTTAGAAACTCCAATACAAAATCAATATTACGAGGAGTCATAAAGGCCAACAAATATATCTTCAACCATATAGTTGGCCTTGATGACTCCTAGTAATATTGTCGCCTTCACTAAATGTATATGTAAGATGAATTCTACTCACATCCAAATATATTCTTCTAAGAAATAACATGCAGGTTATTAAGGATCATTTAAGAGGTAATGTCCAAATCATGTAGGTTAATTGTGTGTGCAAGTGTTGTAAAATTTAAATATACCTGGCTCTGGTGTGCATTGCTCTATTTACATTTTCCTAAAGGTAGATAGAATCATGTACCTCATGTGGAGTGCTCTATTTACTTCTTCCTAAAGGAAGATAACATTGACTAGAAGTGGTGAGATATACTCATTTGGACAATTGAAAAAAGTTATTTTGTTTACTTTCATGTCTTGAGGCTCCACTTCTCACCATACCAAAAAAACTTGAAAGAGTGTTGGTGGAAAGGCATGACAAGATAGCAAAGGTTGTACCACACCTGTCAATGAACTTGTATGAACTTGAAGCTTCTGGAATTCTTGGAAACTATTTTTATTGATGTTGTTGCTTACCCTTCCCTTTCTTCTTAGAACACTAAGAAGCATAGTGGCCATCCATACTTGAAGCTTCTACAATTCTTGAAAACTATTTTACTGTTATTGTTGCTTACCATTCCCCTACTTCTCAAGATACTAAGAAGCATATTGGCGATGCTTCTTGCACTTGATATGGATCAAATTATTCTTCTGCTGGTTAGAAGAGCTCGAATCTTCCTTCTTCTTCTAACCTTTCACAAATCCTATTTTATTTCCTCCTTTCCTCACCATCCCATTGAGGGCTAGCTTTGGTAGATCCTCCTCACTGGCTAAAACTATCTCTAATGTCATTTCCTCATCGATAAATGCATCCCACAAACTTTTGATTGAGGGTAGATTCTCAGAAGCACATACAAACTATACAAAATGGTGCCAAGATGGACCAAAGCCATTCAAACTGATCCAAATTAGTCCATTCTCTTCTACCTTGTCATCAAGTGTAGCTCGTTGATCTCTCAACTCTTGATCTTTATCAGATAGATAACTACTGTAGTAGTGTTGGTCATGCAAGTAATGGAAAATTTCTTCATTAAGAGCATTCTCTTGGACATGTTCTCGTTCCAATACAATGTAATCAAGGTAGTATGCATTCCCTATGAAACTTTTTCTCTACAATGAAAGGGGTTAGATGGTTATTCACCAAATCCAAAACTATTCATTCCAGTTTGACCAATTTATAATCATGCTCAACCAAATCCTTGGTATCTGTTGAAAGTAAAATCTCCTTCTCCCAAGGTACCACAATTTGACCTCTTCTAAAAGATGATGCATCCTGAACTATAATAGAGTTGGAAGTGTCCTCCAACATGTGACAATCCTAAAGACCCTAACTACTTGTGATTACAACTCTTTAAACAAACATGAAAAGATATCAAGAACTAAGAATAAAACCCACAACCTCTTATAGGTGGAGGCCACCTTTCGCAAACATGAAAATAATAATCCAATACATGGAGCAACTGGGACATCACACCCCATGGGCCACAACCTTTAACCAGTCGAAATCTACTTCACTTGCTGAAACTCGGGCATCCCACCCTTGAAACCCTTCAACAACTCCCTCTAACAAGTTGCAATCCTATCCATCCACAACTTCCTATTAGTTTTAGTGGAAGTGCTCTAATACCATGTAATCTAGACAATAGTAAGTAAATTTTGCACTAAAAGAATATTCCTAAGATCCTAGGTAATTTAAAGCCCTTGATGGGTATACTAGAATCTACAAAAACACATTGCAGAAAAATAATAAGAGCATGTACATGTATCTAAACTCTCAATCACATCTATCTTCTATTGAATGTAGAGCAAATAAAATTCAATGCAATACCTCAAAACAAAAATCTTGCTAACCAACATGGAATTGTTCACTACATCTCCTTTATAGAATAAGAATATGAGAAAAGATACAAAGTATCTGGTCACATGCATGAAGCACTCAAGGTGAATTAGTCAAACATTAGCCCAAGTTTAATCATCTAGTGTACCCTTGCTGCATCGATAAGTGTGCCAGGTAAGTGCATCTCAACTACAACACAAACAGAAGCATGCATCCCCTTCCTTGAGAATTGTGGCCCCTACCTAGACTAGAACCTTATCATGCAAAAGTGCTTTGATTATCTAGGTTTTGTGCCCTCCAAATATTAGATCATGCATGCAAAAATGAACTGAACTGAATTTGAACTACAAATTGAACTGAATTGAAGAAAAAATGGAATTTCTTAATCTTAAACAACATGCAAACTGAAATTAATTGAGAGTAGTTAAACTGGAAATATACCGTCTACTCTCTTACATAACAACACCTCCCTCATGATATAATGTGCACAAGAACCATGAAAAACTGCTGCCATTATTACTGTTGTATGGAGTTGCAAAAAGTACACCCTTACTACTATTGTACCTACCAATTAAGTGCACCTTGGTATTGTGGAGTAGACTATCAGAGTTAAACAAGGTGGAGAATCTAATAAAGGATATGAACCCACTGACCAAAAAAATATTGCCACAATGATAACTTGAATCCTTAAAAGAGTGACTAGCGTGGGAAGACACAAAGTTAAGTCAAACAAAGTATAAATCTTTGCCATAGATAAGACAAAATTTATTGCATGGTTTTAAGAAAATTCATCTCATTGGGAAAATAAATTGTTTCAAACCCCAAAATTAAAAGGAAATTGGCTTAATGTACAATAAAATGTTAGTATTTTTTTAAGCTGCATCTGCATTTACTAAGAGGTGTTGACTTGATGCTATGTAATTCTTAAAGCCATGTTCAACCTACAATGATTCTCTAGATTTTCTATTGTTAAAGTTACAGGCCTATTTTAGCAAAGCCATAGGCTTTGATCATGATGAAATGTAGTTAAAGGTTTTTTTTTGGATTTATATATTTTTCACAGTTTAGTTTCAATTATGCATTTTTCCATACCAAGTAAGAAATAAAACAAACAACTAGCAGACAAAGAACATATCAATCAGAGCTAAGCATGTAAAATAGAACGGATAAAGGATATACAAATGTAGAAGGGAAAGTTTTAACTCAGAAACTGAATAGACAGAGTGGTGTTAATAGTACCTATATAGCAGGATTTGATATCAGGAGTAAAGGCACACCAATTCCATTGAATGCCTCTTTCCAAGAACCCTCGGTAAGAGTTTTCCAAAGTCCCTTTGATTTCCCAAATGCGCTAGTTTACATCCGAGCAGAAGTTGTGTCCAGTGACTTTCCAAAACAAAATAAAGCACCACATAACATAATGTTTTTGTATAAATTTGAGCAAGAAATTTACAAGTCAAAATACCAAAATTTGGCTAGAAAATGCAAATCACTAGGACAAAGCAAGAAGAAAAGGATTTGTACCTGTGTTATCACAATTGTGCAAGCTCTAGTTGCAACAACTACAACCAAAGTTTCCTTTGTTCCCATATACGTGTTCCTATGTGTTGGGTTGTGTTATATTCTTTCCACATAGTTAACAAGGGGTTTGAGGGGTTAGCACCCCGGAAAATTTTGGTTTTGAACCCTATGTCAGGTTGGGTGGACCCACCTATGGTTTTGTGCATGATTTTCGCACATGTTTTTTTGGATGCGATGGTTTTCGGTCCATGGTATTGGATCGATGGTTTTTTGGTCCATGGTATTGGACATGATGGTTTTTCAGTCCATGGTATTGGATGTTTCGGCATGTATAAATATGTATTGTAACATTGAAAGGAATATAATGAAAAATCAAGCTAGTAGTCTAAGTTTTGAGATCCAGTGGGAAATCTCTGTGTATATGTGTTTTATGTGTTATGCTCTCGCATTTTTATTTTTCCTGTGATTTAGAATTCGCATGCAGGTAATTTCTATACGGGGTTAAAACCTACAGGCATTACATCGATAGAACCCACTTCTACCTTGCTAGAGTTGGCTGACTGATCTGTGGTTAGGCCAGAGGGCACACTACATGATGTCATGGTATCTGTTGACTCCTGGGAATATCTGAGTGATTTTCTGATAATAAATCCCAAAAATTGATTTGATGGACACCCATTGATTTTAGGAAGACCTTGGCTTGCAACTGCCGATGCCTATATTGGTTGTCGATAAGGCAATATGACCATAACGAGGGGAGCCAATATCAAGAACTTAGCCTTATACCCTCCAGCACAGCCAAGTGTCACAATGATCAAAACTAATAAGCACCCTGTATCATACCTTATTGACAACATTAGATCTCCATTAACTATACAAGAGGCACTTGATTTTAAAGATCAGACAGAGGATGATGCCATTAATAAATTTATTAGTCAAACTGAATTCAGATCCCGCACACAGTGTCACATGATAGAGGCAGCATTCGATAACGAATTAGATGAAGATCCTCTTAAAGATACACATGATCAAACGATACCTGTTACCTGTGTTGCAAATAGTAAAATTATGGAAATCAAACCAGGAAAAACCTTTAACATTAATGCCAACCTCACTTCCAAACAAGAAATGAAACTCATCCATCTGTTGAGGAAATATAAAGAAGCATTTGCATGGGACTATCCTGATATGAAAGGAATTGACCCTCAATTATGTACACACCACATTTACATAGAAAAAGATGTGAGACCTATTCACTAGCCTCGTAGGAGACTTAATCCTCATCTAAAGGATGTGGTAAAAGCTGAACTTCAAAAACTTTTAGATGTCAATTTCATCTATCCTATCTCTGATAGTAAATGGGTCTCTCCGCTTGTGGTGGTACCAAAAAAGAATGGGAAATGGAGAATTTGTGTGGACTACAGAGAACTAAATAAAGTAACACAAAAAGACCACTTCCCTCTCCCATTCATCGACCAAGTATTAGACACTTTGGCAGGAAAGAAATTTTTTTCTTTACTGGATGGCTTCAGTGTATACAATCAGATTCAGATTGCCCCTGAAGACCAAGACAAAATCACTTTTACTTTTCCTTGGGGAACATTTGCCTACAGAGTTCTACCTTTTGGCTTATGCAATGCTCCTGCCACATTCCAAAGGGCTATCCTCAACATTTTTTCAGACTTAATAAATGAAAGAATTGAAGTATACATGGATGAATTTACACTGTATGGAGACAATTTCGATCTAGCATTGGATACATTGGAAAAAGTCCTACAACGCCGCATTACTACCAGGCTTTGTTTAAGCCATGAAAAATGCTATATGATGATGACTGAAGGACTTATTCTAGGACACTATATTTCAGCAGCTAGCATTCAGGTACACCCAACCAAAATTCGAATAATTTTGCTTATTCCCACTCCTACCACTCAAACGGAGGTACACAGTTTTCTTGGATTTTCTGGTTATTATAGGAGGTTTATAGACCATTTTTCGCATATCGTTGCACCTCTATATGCACTAACTGGTAACATTGATTTTTTTTTGACAGAAAAATGTGAACATGCTTTCTAGGATCTGAAGAAGCTTGTGTCCATAGCCCGTCCTTTGAGGACCAAATTAGGATTTTCCATTTCAGATATTATCTGATGCCTCAGACACAGCCATTGGAGTAGTCCTTGGGTAGGAAGACGATACAAAACCATATGCAATTTATTATATTAGCAAAAATTTATCCCCTACTGAATTAAATTACACTATTACTGAGAAATAATTTCTAGCTGTAATACATGCTGTCAATAAGTTTAGACATTACATTACTGGATATCCTATTATCTTGTATACATATCATTTTGCCATCAAATATTTAGCAAACAAGCCTATCACAAATGGCAGAATAACTAGATGGTTGATTTTATTGCAGGAATTTGATATTATAATCAAGGATCGACCTGGAAAAGAAAATCTTGTAGCTGATTTTCTCTCAAGAATGCCAAAGCCAATCGATGCAGCAGCAGTTGAAGATCAATTTCCAAACAAGCATCTGTTTGCTATGGCTGTTCAAACACCCTGGTATGCTAATGTTGCCAATTACCTAGTAGTAGTTAAACTATCGAAACATCTAACCCCTAATGAGCGGAAACAGATTGTTCAGAGGAGTGCTCAATTCTCGTGGGTTGGAGGCTACCTGTTCCACATAGGGGCAGGTATGCATATCAGAAGATGTATTCGAGAGGATGAAATCTTCGACATTTTAAACGCCTGGTATGACAGACCATGTGGCGTACATTTTGCCGATCGCAGAACTGGACATAAGGTGCTACAAACAGGGTATTATTGGCCTACAATTTTCAAAGATGTAAAGAAATTTGTCCAAGCTTATGACAGTTTCCAGAGAGCAAGACGCCCTGGTCAGTTCGATGAGATGCCCTTGAAGCCACACTTAGTCATTGAACCATTCAAACTATGAGCCCTTGATTTCGTCGGACCAATTAAGCCACCCTCAAACCAGAAAACATATATTCTGGTGGCAACAGAATATGTCACCAAATGGGTTGAGGCATAGGCGTTGCCGAGAGTTACAGAAGATTTTGTCATACAGTTCTTGTTCCATATATTTGTGTGATATGGCCTTCCAAGAGATATAATTACAGATTGTGGACCACAGTTTTCTGGGAAAAAAATAGTTGCAACACTCAAAAACTGTCATGTTCAGCATAAAATCACTACTCCATACCACCCACAGGAAAATGGTCAGATAGAAAGAAACAATAAAATAATAGAAGCAATCCTAACAAAAAAATTTAGACGTGATTGGGCTACCAGACTACCATAGGCACTGTGGGCTTATAGAACAACATGGAGAAGTACCATTAGTTACTCACCTTATCAATTAGTGTTCGGCAAGCAACCCATTTTTCCCATAGAATTCAAAATCCAAACATTATGAACATCATAGGAATTTGGCTTAGATTTAACTAAGGCATAGATTAATGGATTACAGCAGATCAATGAACTCAATGAAATCAGACTCTCTGCACTCCAAAATACTGCACTTATCCAACAACAGTGAGCTAAATGGCATGATGCTTTCATTAAAAATAAAGTCTTCCATGAAGGAGACTGGGTGATTTTGTACGATTCCAGGTTTCAGGACTTTCCTGGGAAACTCCAAACTCGTTGGTTGGGACCATATGAAATCCAAAAAGTACATGACAATGGTACTCTTACTCTAATCACTATTGACGGTTCTGGATATGCCTTCAATGTAAATGGCCACCGAGCTCACCTTTATCACAAACCACTCACTCGGGAGTCCTTCTGCCAACAGCTATGCCAAGACTCTGATATGGAAATTTTGGGGGAGGGAGAGAAGTCTTCCTCACCTGTGATTCATTAAGTAATTTATCTTTTTTTCACAGTATGTACATAATTTATTTTGTTTTTTTTTCATACATATTTTTGAATCAAATGCCTTGCCGTTACTTTTTGAAGCAGCAGTAATGTTATTATTTTTTTTGTTCCTTTTCTCAAAGGGACAACATTTTCATTCTGCTATTCCTTTTTCAAAAGAACAACACCTTTTGGATCAGCCCTCATTTTGCTTTAATTTTGTTCTTTTTCTTTATTTTTTCTTTCTGTTGTTCCTTTTCCAAAGGAACAACACTTTTTCTTTTTGTTGTTCCTTTTCCAAAGGAACGACATTTTTGTGTTTTGTTGTTCCTTTTCCAAAGGAACAACATTTTTTATTTTTTTTGTTCATTTTCCAAAGGAATGACATTTGTTTGTTTTGCTGTTCCTTTTTTTGATTTTTGCTGTTCCTCTTCCAAAGGAACGACATTTGTGTGTTTTGCTGTTCCTTTTCCAAAGGAACAACGTTTTTTATTTTTGTTGTTCCTCTTCCAAAGGAAAGGCATTTGTGTGTTTTGCTGTTCCTTTTCCAAAGGAACAACTTTTTCGATTTTTGTTGTTCCTCTTCCAGAGGAAAAACATTTGTGTGTTTTGTTGTTCCTTTTCCAAAGGAACAACATTTTTCATCTTTGTTGTTCCTTTTTCCAAAAGGAACACCACTTGTATTCTTTTGCTCTTCCTCTTTCAAAACAGTAACATCCTAGTATTCCTTTTACTTATGCTTGCTCCCCTTGCTGTTTTAAATTAAATATGCTTACTGTTCCCGTTCTTTCAAGTCTTTTGGAATACAGCTATGTAATTATGCAATGGATATAAAATCACAACATACTGAAATCAGGTGAATTGTAAAATCATTATTTTTATAAGAAATTTCTTTGAATTGGTAAAAGGATAGAGGGAAGGACACACATACCCATTATCTTTTGCTGTCATTGTTTCACTAACTCTTCTCTGATTGGTTATCTTTATCATGTTGGTTCCTTTTAAATCCTCTTTGATTATTATTTAGGAATAGGAGAAAAGGGTTTATATCTTCCTATTGAGATGTTAAGACTTCTTCCACCATTCCTACTCTTAAGGTGTGTTGAACCACCCTTTGTGTATAAATGAGAAAGTACTTTATGAAAAAGAAAGAAAAAAGAGAGAACTAACTTGTTTATATAAAGATGTCAAATGCAGGATAGGGAGTCTCATCAAGAGCTAGCCTACCATGATCATGAGGAAGAAAGTGAAGTGGCATTCCCACTATGGCCACCACACTAGGGATATGTTCCAAAAGGTATATCAAATAAAGAACTCTTGGAACAGGAGGTCTTGTCACGAGCCGGCCTGCCCACCTTTCGCTCCTTCCTCGTGAATGGCATTATGACTAACTGGTCACCAAGCTAGCATAATGGCCTACATTTTGACATCACACAACACTTCCTAAGAATACACAAAGGATCATGGTTCCATGGGTGAAATAAACAACTCTGCCAAGGTTATGGACACTTGTCGGCAGCAGAGCACTGTTAATGGTATTGAAGTCACATTATTTACACCAATAGGTAGTTATTATCACCCTTCTGTTTCTTATACCTTAGTAATCAATCACATAAGACGAATGTTATTATTTTCTTAGAACCATACAATGCATGTAAATCTATTATCACCAATCATGACAGAACAAGTGACAATGACCGCATGAGACTCGAGATGTAGGGTAGATGTCCTATCCTCCCAGCCTCACATCATATCACAACAGTCTCTTATGTATTAAGCGATCCAACTTGACACCTCAATTTCGGTAATCTGCTACTTTTGTAAACATGGCATATTACCATATGTTGTTCCTTTATGACTTTGCTTCAGAACAAAATGGTACACCGCTCCTTTATTTGACAGCCAGGAAGGCCTATCACATTGCAGGGGGGAGGTTAACCTCATCATTCCTTGGATGACGTGTCAGACAACTATTCGGGAAACTGCTTACTTGGGAATAGCACAGCTCAACGGTATACTATTTTTTTATTTTTTGCATGACTTGTTGTTCCTAAGCCATTTCCATTGTATACTCTGCAGCATTAGATTTTGAGCGAGTCTTGCATCAGTCAGCCTCTCTGTGTTTTAACAGTGTGAACAGTTGCCATTCCATTGTCAAAATTCTGAGATTTTACAGCAAAACCATAAACATAGGAGGAAGATAGATTTGGAGAGAATCGCAGGTGTTAACAGTCTCTGATGTTGCATGGGAAATCCTAGCAAGAGCCGGGTGGGTAACTTATGTCAATAGCTTATAGGAATCCAACGAGACTGTAGCAATTGAATTCTTGCAGAACTTGCAAGAGGATCACTCTATATTGAGGGGGAGACACATAGCAGTCACCGATGACATAATCGCAAAGGTCTCGGGACTGCCAACCACTGGACTTGTATGGATGCTAAAGAAGGAGAGATTGCAGAAGATTATAGAAACCTTCCAAGAGGAAGGCCAGACCCTGACAATTAGAGGAAAGGGGGTTCTGCCAGGAGCATTAGGAGAACCGTGGGCGGAATTGACAAAGACCATTCAAAGCTACATCACCTGTGAAGGAAGAAAAGACATGGTAAGACCATTGCACCTTAAACTTTTAGCTATGTTAAAGAAAAAATGCTCTGTAAATTTACCTGCATTTTTTAATTCATTACTGCATGATGTTGCACGGAGCATGAAAAAGGCACAGCATGTAGAATCAGTTGTTAGTCATCATGGGTTGATACGATTAATAGTCAGCCATAGCCTTACCCAGCAGTGGAGCAGCTGGGAAGAGATAATTGCCATGATAGATGGAGGATTGACCACACCATCCCCAAAACGTAAACATGCCACCAGTACACCTGAGCGTCCAGAAAAACAAAGGAAATCGGTCCGACTAGCATGGCTATGAGGGAGGATGGAGAATCCCTAAGGAAATACCAGCCAACTGGTAGAGATAGAAGATACAGGGGATGAGCAACCCCCATGATTATAAGGAGAAAATAATGAGAAAGTAATGCAGGAAAACAAGGAAGGATAAATTGAGGAAGAAATCGAGAAATCTAAGCAGGAGGAGGAAATGGAACAGCAGGAAGGTAGCCCAGTGCAGGATCCATTGAGAGAAGATGAATTAGCCAAAGTTTTGGGCAATATGGGCGAATATGGCCAATATTCCAGCCCATCAGATTTCCACGCTGAAGAGGATCCAAAAGAACACTTTTCTCAGGAGGGAAATGCACCTGAAGAATCACATGCAGAGGAGGTAGAAAAGGATAGTCAGCCTATTCATGATGAAAACATGACAGGAGATATAGAACAGGAACAATCTGTTCCTAGCTAGACGACACCAGAAGAAACTCCAGAAGAAGGGGGGGAAGAAAAGGAAGTCACCCAATAAATAATAGAACCAGCTAGGCTTCTTGCCCGGGAGCAACCAAAGCAGAGCAGAAAAGAAGCACCCCAAAGAGAAAATTAGGGAACTGATCATAGTCTAGGCCGCAGTGAACAGTCTACTATTCCTTCTAAGGAAATTGAGGAAATCAAGAAATTACAGAAAGAAAAGCAAAGACTACTAAATGTAATAGTTCAACTTCAACAACAAATTAGGATTTTGAAAGCAAGGAAAAGGGTAAAAAGGACTTTAGGAAGGAAACATGCAATTACTCCAGCAAAACCCCTCAAGATAAAGGATCGGAGGACTAGAGTCCACCCTGCTATTCAAAACCCTGTCGAAAAGCGGGCTACTGTTCCAAATGTTGTTGAGAAGCAAACTATTGTTTAAATTTAAAAGGAACAAAATTTGACTGTTACCCACGTTGAGATACAAACGAATGATATATTGACCTGTGATAAGGAAATTCAGACAGAGGCACCACCCTCGGGAGTGATAAGGGCCATGAATACAAGACAACGCAATAAGAAAATTCAGGTAAAACTCTCGGTCCCCACCACTGCATGGAGAAGAGATCCGAGAACGGTAACCCTATGGAAGGGTTTGACACAATCTCAGCAAGTAGCAGAAAATCTCATAGAGAAAACGGTCCCTCGAGAAAGGTATGAAGAGCTACAACAACAACTTAGGAACGTCAATCTATTCGAAAGCTAGGCCTTTGAAGGGTAGCGAAGGGAAGAAGAAAAAGTCACGAAGGTAACTCGTAGGTTAGATATAGTTATCAAGCAGATGGATATCTTATGTTCTTTGTACAATGATGTCATAGCATTTAGAGCCCCTGTTAAGAATTATGCCTTGTTTTTAATGGAACAATATTTGCAATTGAAAATAAAGGTTGTTAAAGCAGGTGCTCCCATACAAATTAATACCATCGATGATTTTATAAACTGATGTAAGCACTACGAGGTAAAAGTTCAAAGACTACTGTGTGAGTTTTATTTGCATAACCTTGTATTAGATCAGGAGACCGAGCTGAACCCTGGACCTTTTGTTGGGGATATCCAATTGCAGGCATTTATTTCATTTGGGGTTAATCAAATTAAATGGCTTAAAGCCTATAATGCTTTCCAAAGGCAAGAAAACGGATTAGATTTGTGGGTAAGAGCTGAGCCTAGGGATCCAGTACAGTTGTGGAGAGAACATAGGAACCTCATGAAGACTCCAGGTGTAATTGAAGCATTAGGACCCATTCACACAACAATGAATCAGCAAGGAATAGAATACTTTTTCAATATTAAAGACCTTGCCATTGATGCGGCTAAATTTCAATATTAGATCTCTAATTTGAATATCCAACTCAGGGAGCCATTTAAGTATGAAAATTTTAAGTCAACCGCCAACCGCTTGCACCTCTATGGCGAAGTCATTTTGAGGGCAGGGCCATCCTGGTTAGGATATAGGTTCCGGAGTCCAATTATTTGGCCCCCTGCACCTGGGTACCAAGCCCTGTATGAGATGCCTGAGGGTCAGATAGGCCATTTCTTTGAACACCTAGTTATGCATCATGGTTGTAGACCTCCACATGAGATTCCATCTCCAACCTACTCTCTCACTGCCTTACATGTCAACTACAATGTTTTCATGAGGGCATGAAAAAGGGTAAGCAGGGGGGTGTGTGTAGTACTAAAGAAGGTATATTTTTGGTTATTATTTCAGCATCTTTTTATTAGAACTTACAAACCTTTTGCATCATGAACTAGGAAAATGATAAGGGATTGTAATAAAACTTGTGAGATTAATGTGAAAAACAAAAACACCGACAATTGTCATATTCTTATGCAGGAAGAAGGAAAAATGAAAAGTTGTCGTTCCAAAGGAGAGGACAAGGACGGTTTAACCACTATCCCTTTGATGGGGAACTGTATGCAAACAAGGCAAAACAAATCAAAGAGAATCAGCCCTAGAAAGGAAGTGGAGATATCAGCTCGGTGCAAGAAAAAAAAGAGATAACTAAGGACTAACGGTTCGGCGAATCCCTCAGGATCCCTTGATCCTGAGGGATCGCTGCTTTAACTATTTTTTGCACTTAGACATCTCCAGTTTCACCATTATAAAAGGGGCAGCACTATTAGCTCAAGGGGTTTGTCGAGTCCTTATGTTTTATGTAATTTCTCTTAAGATTGAAACTTTGATCATCGAGTCTCATTGAGATCTGATCTACTGTAATTCTATCTTATGCATTAATACAAACTCGGTTGCTATTTCATCTCTGAGTCTGGAATAAATTCAAGCAGTGTAACCCTAGAGGCTAAGGGCCTAGCCCTAGAGGACACTTGCTCCTATACTATTACGTTTGGTTTATGCGTGGTTTTCTTATCAGCGTTATTTGGTAATTTGATGTGTTTTGTTAGTTTACATCACATGCACCGTTATGCTTAATTTACTGAGGCTTCTAAAGACTTAACTTTGCAACGTATCACTGTTCTTTTAAGTGTTTATATAATACTGTCGGTCTTTACAGAATATTGTTGCTATTCAATTACAGAGCCTCTGTGCTGTGAACTTATTGATTGATATTATGGAATTCATCTTAGAGATTATGTCTTTACGATTGTTGAGTTTATAGACATTGTTGTTCCATTTTGAAATGAAGTCGTACTCTTTCTAACTAAGATTGATAACTGGATCAGATTACTATTAAGGTGTGCCGTGTGTATGTATGCGTGGTTCTTAAGCGTTGTCTATAATACATCATTAATCAATGTTGTTCCATTCTTGTGTGTTGTTCAATCCGTCCTTAAAAGTGAAAGATTGCCATTTGATTCCTGTAGGACACGAATATTGTATTCGATCTTGTAGACCAAGGTGTTACTGCTTGTTAGACTTAACTGTTGTTACAGTTTCTTGTTTGCTGTCCCATTTCAGGTTTGCTGCTCTATTTTGCTATTCCATTTCTTATCTTCCGTTCCATTTCCTGTCAATTGTTATTTTGGTGTGAAGAGTGATCTAAGGCTGTAGTGAGCATTGACATTTACTGTCTGGCTCCCAGATCTATGATCTGTTCTCTGATTTCTTTTAGTTCCATCAGTTTACAAAGGGATGAGTTACTGCTACTGAACCCTTGACTGATAAATTGTTTAGTTTTCAGAATGTGTGGTTTAATATTTTGAAGTAGTTTGTTGTAAACAAGCATACGTTTACTCTTGTATTTTTAAGCACTGTACTACTAGCATTACTCTGGCAAATGATAGCCTCAGAATGAGACACTCTTTGAAATAACAAAACGTTCATGGATTGACAAACTAATGTGAGGTAATTAGAGGTGAAAGAGACCATTTTTATAGCTTGACAAAGATTAAAGTGAGAATACTTTTCCAACCGTACAAATCACCACATGGTTTTTCAAAACCATCTAGGTATTCTACAAGGGTAAAAGGAATTTACATATAGATAAAATGAATTTGCAGAGGAAGGAGTAATAGAAACAAAACAACATGGTTTTGTGAATTCATGGAAAGAGAAAAGAAAATCACAGATTGAAAACAACACATGGTTTTGTAGAAACTTAATTATAAATTTCATTTAAAATATTTTTGAAATATTATTCAAATATAATATATATATATATATATTTTCCAAAATATTTGAAAATAATACAGCAGGGCAGTCATAGGATCAACTATCAATGAGGGAAGTCTCAGATTATCAAGTCAGAGGATCAACAAGAAGTTGAGTGTATTACTAAGAAAAGGAGAGATACATCTGCATCTGCTAGTTCATTTGCCAGCACAACCACAAATTTGGGTTCACATCCTACCTACTCCAACTTCCACAGAAACAACATTTGCACAACACATTCCACCAGAACTATTAATTTGCAGCATTTAGAGCTTTTTAGTTCATCTATAGTCTAAAAATGTCTTGTCTGTTAGAGGCAACATTTATTGTAAACACTTTGTAAATTTTGTATAGATACTTTTGCTTTTGAAGTATTAGGGATCGATTGTTTGAGATCATAAATATTAGTGATATGTTGGAGCATTGTAAGTTTTTTTTAAAGCACTGGAGCATCAATACTAAGTAGGCCATTCGTAGGATTCTTGTGGCTTAAATACTAGTGATTTTTTTCTTAAGTTAAAGTGTTTCACTATCATCTCTTCACTGTAATCATCTAAATTCCAATTGCAAAATAGAAAATGTAATGAATAGGATTTACTTTTGAGTACCTTACTCTAACTGCTTTTGCAATCTGTATGTTTTATATTGAAGGCCATACTAAAGATTTCTTGACTAATCCTTAGTTCTCCTTGATTGACTGAATGCCACACTAAAGAATTATTAATTGTTATTTAATTCTGCTAAAGGTTTTCATTATTCCACCATCATCCACTTATTATTCTGAAAGATCCAGTAAATATTCCTAACTTGCCCTGAGTTTACTCTGTGAAAAATTGATGCAACCATCCAATTTACATTTTGACTCCATTTCCCAATAGATGCTAATTAAATTGAATACAATTAGTCTTCCAAAACCCAAAAAACAAGTACTATCATAACTAGTCTAAGATTTTCAAGCAACAAAGATAAATTTTACAGAGAAAGCCCTCTCTAGGACTGGAAGGGCTAGATTCCCATCCCAAAGTTGGTTTGATGTTACATTCTTGTAGGACATGGAGAGAGTCCTCTCTAGGATTGGAAGGGCTAGATTCCCATCCCAAAGTTGGTTTGATGTTACATTCTTGTGATTTGTCCTACAACCTTCAAATTACAGGGTGATAACAGTGTGCATGAAAATTTTTAGTAAAAAATGAATATTTGTTTGTCATTGTTATGTTGAATTTAATTAAATTTATTAGTTATTTGTATTTTATAAATAAAAATTTATGATTATTTTTGTTATTAATTTTTATTTTTATTTTAAATTATGTAGTTGATTTCGAATTCTAAAATTGAATTATGAGCTTATTTTTGGCTCTATTCATGGGGATAAGATCTTCCCAAATTTTATATTCCTTAAATTATCTTTACACTTTTTGGGTAAATTCCTAGTATAAAAACTCTCAAAACCCTTCATCTAACATTCACTCTGCCTTTAAAACATTGGCTAACAATTTAATGGTTTTCAGATCAGCTAAGTGAGATGCATGACTAATGGATTTATTAGAACCTCAAATTGCAACTTCTTATTTTGATTTTTGATCTTATGTTAGTGGGTTTGAGAGAAATCTAGCCAAGATGAAGAGGAGACATAGCATATTCTTTGACTATTTTAAATAATAATCAAAATCTAAAATGGAGGGGAGACATAGCCAATTATTCAAGTCTTGTATAAAACAGTGAAAAGATAATTTGCAGTAAACAATGCCAACAATTTATTTTAGATTAAAAGTTCAACATATTCTTTAATTATTTTAGTTTGGAATCGGAAGCCTAAATGGTGAAGAGACATAGCAAATTCCTGGATTCTTGAAGATAAGATTCAAATGTATTTTCAAAAAAATAGTGGCATGAATGGTGACACTGATTTTCATTAAAATCTTGTGAACTTTGCAAAGAAAATGCTAGACATTGACTTCAATTACGGAGTGATAGCATTTACAGTGATAGATGCAACTTGAAAAGGTAAAGTCTTTTTCTATGCATCATGGAATGGAGGGACCTTATGTTGCGTAAATCTAGAAACTGGTGGTAGTTGTGGATGCTTCATCCTTGAAATCATTGACCAACTAAAAGAGTTATACTTTTGTGCATAATATTATGAGGGATGGATGGTGATTGAATATTTTACATTTTTTACCCCTTATATAGATGAAAGTTGAAGTTCAATCAAGTAGAGGGCAGCAAGTGAAATTGATAGTTAGGCTTAGGGTTTGTTAAGTATTTATTCTTTAGCATATATGTTGAAATTGGATAAAAAAATGCCCACGAGGCTTTGGATTGACGGTGAATGGGTGCCTTGTTAAGGCATTCCTTGCGATAATGTTATATACATTTTTGGGCACTGCAACCCCAATCATAAATGTCCATAAACCAAGGGCTCCTAAGTCCCTAAAAGTGTTGTTTTATCCCCTAAAAAAACAAGGTCAATTGATTACATCTTCTCACAGAAGTTCTCCATGAAAAACCACTCAGAACTGGTAAAAACTAGACCATTTCACTTGCTCTATAGGGAAAGTGCGTTGCATCCCACCTGAATACACTTAGTAGGTGTGATGCATGTCAAAAAACCCTTCTATGGGGTGCGATGGGCGAGAAGAGACAAATGGCAGGGTTAGTCCGCAAGGTGGAGGAGCATGGAATCTTCCAGAAACCTCTCCTGTGACACTTGCCTCTCTGAATTCGACCAGGGATGAGTAAGAGATCATCAATCTCCAAGTGGAATCAATAAGTATCAGAGAGAAGACATTAATAAAATCTCAAAAGCTGACTCACCCCCCTTTCAAACATCTATATATGGATCCCTCATCCTAGAGATCCAAGAGGCTAGAATTGTGTATCTTGTAAGGAAGTGCTGCTGGTTTCTTGGTGCAATATCATAGTGTTGGGTGATCTAAGCTTTTCATGAGGTGAAGAAGGGCTTCTTGCTGAGAGGATGATGTTGGTTCAGAACAGTTGGTTGTAATCCTCTTTGCTCTTTCTTGATGATTAATAAAGATATTCAAGTTTTCCTCCACATTCTTGTGTAATTGATGTCGCATGCACTTGTGTGGTTAATATACATTTGATCCTATATTGTTTATGATAATAGAACTATGTTCTCTTATAGTGTTATGCTACTTTGCTTCTACAGGTACTCTTTGAAGCTGGGTATACAAGGAAGCAAGTAGCAAAGGACTATGAGAAGGGAGAGGAATCAAGCAAGGAACCAAGCGCAAGACTGAGGTTGGTCTCCTTTATTCTTCTCTCATCTATTTCCCATAAAGGAAAACAAAAATGGTTTTAGTGTTTTTGTTTCTAAGGTAGCTATCACCCTTAGTGGGACTAGAAATTCTGCATAGACACTAGTTTTCCCAATAAAAAAATTGTGACTTCACTGGGGAGTGAATAGATTGTTTGTTTATCTACATTTGTTTACTTTATAAACTTACAGACGGAGCCTGAAGCCAAGCTAACTAGCCTTCGAACTACATTTGTTTTACGAATGCAAAGTAGATCAATGTTGCTTCAATCAATCTCTGGGTTTTGTTTATAAATTGAACAATTGATTTACAAACTCTCTAATTGCCCTTGTGGTGGCTCTAGTAACCTCTTTAGATCTACCCCTGTGATTGATTTACTAATTACCACTTGCTCGGCCTAAATCCCTGAGCTGAACTGCAAACTATGACCCAGAAGCCAATCAAAGTCTCATCCCTGGTCTAGCGAACTATCTTCTCTGTGAAATTCAAATGCATCACACTTCCCAAGTGTAGTAGGTGCGCTGCATTTCAGTTTCACTGTGTTACATGTGCGCTGATCAGACTAGGCCTTGTTCCTAAATTTTGGTTTCTATGTTCACTCTTTTCATATCTATTCAGGAGTTTTGCTGCCTGTAATCAGTACACCTCTATTGAAACCCCCTTCCTTGCTGTTATTCCGCCCCCATTGTGCAAAGAACTTTAAATGTTTTTATGTATTTTAAGTCATTTTCAGTTCTCCTTTACAAAGAAGTAGCGTAATTGTACTGTCGTTTCTTGATTTGAAAGTGTTGCAAGTGTCGTTTTCAGTCATAAAAGAGAATCTGATTGTTCTTGATAGTCGATTACACTGTTACTCTTGTATTTTATTCGAGTCAATAGTTTTTCAAGTGTCGAAAGCAAGTTTTCAATTTCGAATAGCAAAGTGTTGTCGTTGTCCTCATTTTGTCTTGAAAAGAAACTTGTTAGTAATTGTCGCTTTGAAAAATAATTCTAATTTGTGCATTAGATTTCTTTTTATCATTCACACATTAAGAAGGCTGAAAAACAAATACATGCATGTGCATTTGCATTTAGACTTTTTGTTGGTTTGATTTAGGACAATTCATATAGTGTGTGCTCTTTGCTCTTTGTTGAAAGAACGCCATCTCTCTTTCCTTAGTAGCTAGGATTTTCACTACTGAAAGAAGATTAAACGACTGTTTGTCATCTTAGACTGCATTCTAGGAATTGTACATCTACATCACGCAGTGAACCTGAAAGGAAAATTTCTTAAGCAAGATCAACTATAAAATAAATTTAATGAATCTAAAAACGCTTTGGAACCTAACGCACAAAATTTAGAAGTCTAGGCTAGAGACGCGTTCCGACGTCATAAAATGTGGTAACTGTTGCTTCCATTGTTGGTTGGGTGATTCCTCCACTTTGAGACGACAAGTGCCAATATGGACTTGTGCTCCCACGTACCTTCGAGTATATATTGGGAGACCACAATAGGCTTTATCCTTTATCCATAGGAAGCCATGTCTGTCGCCCTATCGATCGCAATGCACTGAACAAAGCATTCGGGAAGATTGGCTGCCGTACCGTAAAAAGTATTCTGCAGTTTTGCGATTGGTTTGGTAATCCCTTTGTCTATATTTCTAGATTAGTCCCTTTCATTCCTTTTCAGACTCCTTAATGGAAAAGGTCCATCTGAGCGCTTGTCACTTCATGCTCATTAAAAATCGAAGGCCACTAGAGTCATCTTTTGTTTTTTCTCGACTCTTAAAAATTGAAAAAACAAGTTGTGTCAAAGCGTCTAAAATTTATTTTAAACGAAATAAATATCACCTTTCCTACAATGATCTTGAGTTGAGGAAAATGGAGTCCACTAACCAAGGGGTTCCTCTTGGAGGAAATCCTAGTCCCTTCTCCTCTTCGAGAGATGTTGGTGCACCCCACATGGCCACATTGTCACTTCCTGGATTGACGATTGGTTTGCCCAATGGCTTTTCTCAACTTCTATTGTTCAAAATACCATAACTCCTGAACAGTCGAATCGGCAACTAAATGATGCCAGAGCACCCCCCCCCCCCCAAGCTTCTACTTCATCTAATTCTTCCTCTCCTCCTTCCTCTTCGCTTGATGAAACCGGTAAGGCCAAAAATCAAGTAACTGAGAAGAAGAAGGAGAAGAAGAAGAAAGAAAAGAAGAAGAAGGAACCAAAAGCAAAAAGGGGGAGCCAAACGTCATCTAGTGAAAATCCACACACTGCACTGACCAGGCCTAAATCGCCATGTGTCATTTGCAATGGAGACCACTATCACCGAGATTGTCCCTGCATCCCTCTGATCTTGAGGGACTGGTCTCCTTGTTTTCACAACCCGGTGTCGTCAACCTCTGATGATCATGTTGAAGGTACAGCTTCAACTAGTGAAAGTGAAGCCCCTGGAAAAAAAGGAAAATTTAAATTTCCTTGTAAACTGTGTGAAGGCGATCATGCCGTCCACCATTGTCCCTTCTTAGACGAGGCTAAAAGAGTTTTGGATGACTGTCCGGTTTCACCGTTACGACTTCCTCCTGGATATAAGAAACTCTTTCCGAGTCCATCACTAGTTGAAAATCCGGCTGACACGCCCTTGTGGTCGGCCGAAGCACCTATCATTGAAGATAAACCATCTGAATCCATACCAGACGAAAGTCAAAAGGTTGAAATGGCAGTTGACCCGGTCGTGCCTTCAGAAAGTACATCTTCGGATGATATGGTCATCGAGGAGAATAAGAACGACACCATTCAAATTCTTTTTGTAAACACAGACTCCGATGAACATGGGGGCAGTCCACCCATTCCTTTACCGCAGGAAGGAAGTTCGTCAGAGTCATATCTAGCCATCTATTCGGTCCCACCTCCAAACAACCTAGTTGTTTCCTTCGACTGGAATCTGCTAGGCAGACCTCGCTTATCGGCTAGTGTACCATTCCGAATCATTACTCAAATATATAGAATGGTCATGGCCGGTACCATCATAGATGAAGGGGCTTCTGTGAGTATTCTTTCCTCAACTGCTTGGAAAGCACTTGGTTCGCCATCGCTTTTGCCTGAAATGAGAAATCTAACAGGCTTTGACAAAGGAAACAGTCGACTGTTAGGGATCCTTCCCAATGTGCCCATAACATTGAGAGGGAAAACCGTTCACATGAACGTAATGGTAGTCCAAGGAACCCTGTATTATAATCTACTCCTTGGGCAAGACTATATTTATTGCATGGGAGCCATTGTCTCCTCACTCTTTAGAGTAATGTGTTTTATGCATGAAGGAAGAGTGGTCAAGCTCATAGACCAACTTTCATTCCCCGGTTCACACATGGCAAAAAGTCATATACCAACCCTGAATGGTCTTTTCACGTAAGGAATATCTCATCGATCTCTAGTCCGTCCTCCTGATGAGCACGAGTAATTCGGAGGATATGACTGAAACCTTGGGGGCATGCACCCTAGTCTACTTTGGCAAGGAAACTTTAGGTATAGGATAGGTTTCCGTGAGGGTTATATGACTAGTTTGACACACCTGTCCATCTAGGAAAAGGGGATTAAGCTAGAATCAGGTTCCCTCGTCAAAGTTATGTGAGTGGAGGCGTCTGCGCCACTCACCTTTGTCTATTTCAGTAGACATCGCCGAAGAAGTGTTTTGTTTGTGACACAGATAGAACAATCTTTCGTAACCTGAAAGAGGTAAGCCTTTCCAGGTAAAACAAATGTTTTATCTGCAAATTGAGGGGTAACCTAGAAACTCTATTTTATACTTGGGGGCATGCAAACCTTTTGGCATGCAAGCGAAGAGCGACCATTTATTTTTTTAAGTTTGTAGGTCCTCTAACCCGTTAAACTCGTAGGATTGGTCATTTCCTAACTTTCATAAAGAAAGGATGTGGGGAAAAGCTTTCAAAAATGTCGTTTTTAGATGAGACATTCTTATTATACGACTGGATCGAGCAGTTTTAGTGCATAGTTCAAGCTCGTTAAAAAATAAACATAAGTCATGAGAAAATGTTCCTCCAGAGTTTAAGCTCATTTTTAAAAAATGAACCAATTTCTGGTAAATAACCATCGTGAATGTAGTACTTCAGCCTTTAAAGCCTTGGTCGTGTTCCCATCATCACCTCCACTCTGTATTGGCCAATCATTCACTTCCACTTGATTGTTTACCCCTTTTGAGGAACAGCTGTGAAGAGTGATCCTGTTAGCCATCCTTGTGACACTGCCATGATTGGAAAATTCCAAACCTTACTTGGAATCAGCTGCTACCCGAATTTATCACTCGTTCCTCAAAAACGAGTCTCCTTTAAGCTCTTTTCAACTGACTCGTAAAATATGAAAAGATTGCTGAGCCATTGGCCTCTCCAGCTCGTTAAAGTGACTGGAAGTGCTATCTCTCCTTTAGATTTTAATCTTTTTGGACCTGAGGGATTATTACACAAAAAGATCGAGAGCTTGTTTTGTTCGGCTCATTAAAATTACCGAAAATTCATCCCTTTCGTATTGTTTTATTCTTTTTCGGACTTAAGGGATTAGATGATGAAAAAGGATTTATGGAATTTCCTTTACGTCCCTTTTCAAACTCTCTAAAATTGAAAAGGACTGAGTTATCTTTGTCATTAAACTCGTTAAAACCTAATAGCGACAAACTTGTCCACAATAGACAAGAATGAGTTTCACTATCGCTAGGCTCATTAAAACATAGCGATGGGTTTGCTCGAAGGGCGAATTATAGAACAAGCATATGTTATCCTCCTCAAGCTTGAAAAAAATAAAGAGGTACTGGTTAGAAATGACTGGGGAAAAATTGGGAAGAAAACTTGAAGAAACTTTGTTGGTAGCAAGTCGCTCTTGAACATGACACTTTCACTCCGCATCCGAGTCGGGTTGGGTTGTTCCATTCCCTGGTCACATCACCATGGTTTCGTCACACCATCCACATTTTGGGTTAATGCTACCAATCCATCATGTCAGTGTCACCGATATGTTCAAGAGAAGGCACTCAGAGAATTCACCTGTGTCTCACCCACTGCAATACTTTTATGCTCCATTCTTTCATGAACGCCACCCTGAACTTGATGTCATCAGATCGTTTTCACCTCCATTAAAATCATTCGCTCCACTCCGTGTCATTGATGTGGGATTCCCTAAGGCCCTCCTATGACGGATCGCTTCTTGTCGACATTAGCTCATTATCCAAGAAGTCGATCTAGGAACAACCCTTTTATTACTTTGAAGCTTGCATGCCTCAATGGCAAGTTTCTCACTTCCGACGAAATGTTTACGTCAATGGCCTTTGACCGAAAGATTTTGCGTGGTGTTCGACACCAAGTCCTTTATTCACACCACGTGAATTGTATTGTAGTACCTTGAGGGTCATCATCATTATCGTTGATTCCTCTCGCGCATGTTAACAACTTACATCATTGGCTGGTAATCAGGTGATGTCTTTCCGTGTTCGACTCCAGAACATCTCTCACATGGATCAACTTGTACTTTGAGTGAAGATCGAATGAGATTGAAGACCCCGGATCTAGTTTCATCCATCCGGGCTACGATATATATTCAGGAAAATAAAGACATCAAATGTACATCATTACTGCATAGATAATCATCCAACCTAAGGGATGATGTCTCTACCAGAATCATCAGACTACACTTAGACGATTGTCTATCTCATGTACATGTAAATGAATTTATAAAGCTGAGAATGGGAAATGCCCACCTCAGCTAGATCATGAAAATATTATGAAGATAATGTATGGTATTGTATCTTATTACAGGTCGCCTACCAGCTTGAAAAAATTCGAATCCTCATGATAAAGCATTTCACCTGACATCAAAAGATTAACGACCTCATGCTTTAGGGGGCAACTGTTATAGAAATTTTTGGGCACTGCAACCCCAATCATAAATTTCCATAAACCAAGGGCTCCTAAGTCCCTAAAAGTGTTGTTCTATCCCCTAAAAGAACAAGGTCAATTGATTACATCTTCTCCCAGAAGTTCTCCATGAAAAACCACTCAGAACTGATCAAAACTGGACCATTTCACCTGCTCCATAGGCAAAGTGCATTGCATCCCACCTGAATACACTCAGTAGGTGCAATGCATGTCAAAAAACCCTTCTATGGAGTGCGATGGGCGAGAAGAGACAAATGGCAGGGTCAATCTGCAAGGTGGAGGAGCATGGAATCTTCCAGAAACCTCTCCTGTGACACTTGCCTCTATGAATTTGACCAGGGATGAGTAAGAGATCATCAATATCCAAGTGGAATCAAGAACTATCAGAGAGAAGACAGTAATCAAATCTGAAAATCTGACTCACCCCCCTTGCAAACATCTGTATATGGATCCCTCATCCCAGAGATCCAAGAGGCTGGAATTGTGTATCTTGTAAGGAAGTGCTCCTAGTTTCTTGGTGCAATATCATAGTGTTGGGTGATCTAAGCTTTTTATGAGGTGAAGAAGGGCTTCTTGCTGAGAGGATGATGCTGGGTTAGAACAATTGGTTGTAATCCTCTTTGTTCTTTCTTGATGATTAATAAAGCTATTCAAGTTTTCCTCCACATTCTTGTGTAATTGATGTCGCATGCACTTGTGTGGTTAATATACATCTGATCCTATATTGTTTATGATAATAGATCTATGTTCTCGTATAGTGTTATGCTACTTTGATTCTACGGGTACTCTTTGAAGCTGGGTATACAAGGAAGCAAGTAGCAAAGGACTATGAGAAGGGAGAGGAATCAAGCAAGGAACCAAGCGCAAGACTGAGGTTGGTCTCCTTTATTCTTCTCTCATCTATTTCCCATAAAGGAAAATGAAAGTGGTTTTAGTGTGTTTGTTTCTAAGGTAGCTATCACCCTTAGTGGGACTAGCAGTTCTGCATAGACACTAGTTTTCTCGATAACAAATAGGTCACCTGTTCAAATGCCCCGTGGGTACTTAGGTTAGTCTTAACTAGGAAAAAAAAAAAGAAATTGGATAAAAAAATTCTAATTAAAAGATAATTGAAACATATACATTCCTGTCCATATGTGATTTTTTCTGAATAATCATAAATAATGAGTATTTCATATTTATGCATTTCTTATGAATTGAATTTCATCAATATAAAAATATTTACATAACATTTTAATTTATAATTCATTCCTTGCAAATTATAAATGGGTGGCAAAATTGGATGGGTGCTCTATGGCCTTAAGGAAGTTAAAGTTGGAGAGGGGTTTAGGCATTGGCATGTGTAAGAGATAAAATACAAGTATTATGAAGGATTTGAACTATGTACTCAAAGAGGTGGGATCTATCATCCAATCCTAACCTAGGATCTTACTCAATTCCTACTTTCCTTCCACATTGAACAAATAACTACGAGAGGAAAGACACCAATCAAAGTCTTTCAAACAATGAGACCATTTTTTTGCAGTTTTTTTAGGGTCCCTGTACAATTCGTCCATCAACATCCTTGTTGGGTATTTATATCTCATCACTCTTCCCCACAAGGATAAATTATGAGTAATTATCCAAAAACACTTATCTACTAAGGATTGACTGAAAAAGTAATTGTTTTTAATCATCAACCCTTGATTTTACCTTTTTCTATTTATTCATGAAGCAAACCCCAAGCATTTATTGAGCTTGCCATTAGTTTAAAGGTTGTAAAGGAATGGACAAAACCAACAAAGGTGAGAAGAAAACGTATGTGAGTTAGAGGGAAACCCAAGAATCTCATGGATATCTTCACTTGTATGCTTGTGCATTTGAAAAAGGTTATCTTTTTAAGTTCCTATCTTGAACTTGTACTTTTAAATATTTCTCTATTTTAGTTAAGATATCGTTTCCCATCCAATTTTTTTGTTTTCATAAAAAACAAGTGTTATTTTGTTTTCTTTTATTTGAATTGCATTTGAGTTTGAGTTTGACTACGTACAAAAATGTAATGCAAGAGAATTTAATTCACTCCAACCATCTCTAGTTGGATTCAGTAGTTATTTTCTCTCAAATGCAGTGTTTTGAAGAGATTTCCACAACTAAAACATACTAGTGATACAGATTCTAATTTCACAATTCCTTTCATTGTGTGTTGTTTGAACATTAAATGAATATTGAAGGTGACTAGAATCCTGCAAATTTAGGTTCTCCAGTACTCCATATTGGGAAAAGAATAAAATTTATTTGTTTCATCTTTTTCTTGTCCATAATTTTCCCTTCTATTTTATTACGTTATGTTCGTGTGATCTATTTTATTTTATTTATAGCCTACAAAATTATTCAAGTTTACTGAAGATGACCTATTGACAGTTACTGGATACTCATACTAGATACTCACAATGAGACTTCCATTTGGATTGGTTAGCATGCAAATTCTAAACTGAGGTAACAAAGTTTTAATATTGCACAGGTTAGAGTATGTTCTTTTTCTACAATAATAAACTCGGTCTTGAAAGTCTTGGATTTCTATCAGAGAAACGATCAAACTTGTTAAGTAATTTTCCCTTCTATTTGATTACGTTATGTTCGTGTGATCTATTTTATTTTATTTATAGCCTACAAAATTATTCAAGTTTACTAAAGATGACCTATTGACAGTTACTAGATACTCACAATGAGACTTCCATTTGGATTGGTTAGCATGCAAATTATAAACTGAGGTAACAAAGTTTTAATATTGCACAGGTTAGAGTATGTTCTTATTCTACAATAATAAACTTGGTCTTGAAAGTCTTGGATTTCTATCAGAGAAACAATCAAACTTGTTAAGTAAAAGGGATATTTGAGGTTGTGAGATCAATATCAATAGTCAAGCTACCTTCATACCCAACACCAAATGCACCATTTCATGAATAGTTGTGGTTGATAAATGTTGGTGATGTGCATCCTTATGGAATAGTTGAACTTAGTTCTATGCCCATAACATGGTGACAGGTTATTATGCTAACAAAAGGAGTAACATGCTTTATATTCATCAAATATCTTCCTACTTATCATAGATAATTGGAAGCTTTACTGACTTCCATAATTTTTCTTAGTATATGTTGCTCAAATCTTTGTTGTTATGGATTTCTCATGAGCCATATTACATGATTTTTGATGTGGAGCATAGTTAATAGAAATGCATACATTATTCTAACACTTAAACAATTATGTGATTCTTTTGGCAAGTATTTTGAGCACATTGTAGCCAAAAAATTGACTTTGAATTCTTGCGAACTAATTGTATATGGAAGAACCTTGAAGAACAATTCCTAATGACAACCACCCACTCAATCATATGAATGCTAAACAGAAATAGTCCAGGGTACTAATTCTTCCACTTCAACTCTGGCACTCACGCTTGTCAATGAGTTGTTTGTGTTGCAATTATAGTAGCTAAAAATAGAAATGCAACCCAACACATCGTATGGTAGAATAGCTTATAAAAGGAATATTATTACTTCAAATAAAATAAATTTCACTCATCCAAAGAATGACTAATCATACTATGCCTACCAAGTGGTTGATGGTAGCAAAGGAGACAAATTCCAGTGTGCTACATAGAAAGTGTACTCTTAGTCCTAAGATTACCATATAAGTATAAACATAATAACCTATTTTATAAAGGAATGATATGACTAAAAAAATGGATTAGATTTATCTATCATGCATGGATGGCTAGTGATTGATTAAGATCCAACAACATCAAAAGTGTAAAGAGTAAAACACATAAAAAGCATATAGGTACTTGTAGCAGTAGCCATCGCAGATCATCCTATATGCCCAATGGATTCATCTCAAATCCCTTTCTATGTTGGTTTCTACCTATACCATTTTTCTATTGTCACAAAGAATCACTACATTGTTAATGAAGCTTATCAATATCCCTTGGTTATTTAGCTATAGTAGCATAAACATTGGCAAGGAACATATAAACAAAAACACATATTGTAAAATATTGGTGTTTTCCTTTTAAGTTCAAAAAGCTCCATTCATCTACTATTTGAATAGTTAAAAATATGGAAATTTGAGTGAAGAAGCATGGGTATGGATATGCATTTCACAAGTTAGCCCATTTTTTTATTTTTATTTGATTTTCGTTTAAGTATGTTTTCACCATATAAAATTTTGATGGAGAGTAAAAATAATATCGCTAGTAACGAAATAGTAGTTGGAAATATTTGTTGAGTTAAAAAAAAATGATAAATTGTGCATTTTTCTTCAACATTAGGCATTGCATTGAGCTTCACAAATAAAATAATGTTTTTCAGAATTCTTCTCTACAATTGTCCAATCTAAAAGACCGTCGATGTTCCCCTCATATAGAATGCATGAACATAGTATTTTTCATATTTATTCTGCACTACTACTATATCTAGCCTAGAAGCATTGATAGAGAAGCCACTGATATAAAGGGGGAAAAGGACAAACTACTGACATTTGATATTTTTTAAAATTTATGTGCCTATTTTCCATTTTAATTTATAAGAAGTAAAGTAATAAAAAATGCTTCCATCAAATAGCAACCTAATTTAGTAAGGATATAACAATAAATATCAGTTCCTTATGAACTACTAGTGTAGATATCTCGCTTCCTAACTAATACTAATGATATTTAAAAAAAATTATATTCATATAAACAAGAAAGGATATCATGCAGAAGAATGGTTGTCACATAAAACTATATAACAAATACCCACAGATATTCATATATTTGTAACAACAAGTATATCTGGTATAAAAGAGATAACAACAACATCTACTTCTTGGTATTTTACCTTAGATAAAACATGATACAAACCCAACTGATAACCAATAAATTAATTTTTCTACTAAATTGTCATCTTACACATCTCAACTCAAAAAAAAAAATTGCATACATCACGTCCAAGCACTGACTGATGGGAAATCTAAAATAGTTTATATTTCATGAAAAATGGCAACACAAAATTTGAACCAATAGTAGAAATAACATAGTAATGAGAACCATGACCTCCTTCAAGAATTTACCTAGAAAAACTAACATTTTGAACAAAACCTTCCACTAGAAATATCCACCAAGCCATAAAATTTTTTATAGTCTTTGCTTGTCATATTCAAAGAGAAAAATAATCACAACTCATATAACTTGAAAATGATTTCTGCAATAAGATTCTAGATTATAAACAACAACCCACTATGCATTACAAAAAAGGGTGAAAACACCAATGACTCACTTGGAATAACGCTTACATTAGAATGTAGGAAGATTTTGTTTGTTAGTGGTTAGAGTATCTTGAGATATTTTCTCAATAGTATTCTCTTGTCTTAGATACTGTTGGATCTCATTAGCACTCTTTATGTGGCTTGTAATTTGGCTTTGTGGGAGATATACTAATCGTTTGTGTCGACCATTTCTCCAATACCAATTTATTTGTTGGTATTAGAGCCTGCATGGGCTTGACTCCCCCAAGGGAGGGCCCAAGAAGATGCCTAAGTCTTGAATGTTATTACCCTATATAGAGGTTAGCATAGATGGTGTGGAAGTATTAATTTCCTTTGTGTTTACTGTAAACTGTAAACTTGCGTAGGGTTGAATTTAGCACAACCTATGTTGAATATATTGTTGTCAATGTGGCTCAAGCTATCAAGTAGGAAGAGAATCTTCAATTTAATTGGAATAATGTATGATTACACATGTTTTCATTGGTAGAGGATCCTTGTGATTAGCTATGTGCCTTCAGTGTAAGTGCTGAAGATAAAGGTTGTCATAAAATAGATCGTGTGGGTCGATGAGTGTAAATTAGAAGCACATAATTCTATGCATTTATCCCAGTTGGAAAGGTTTGACTAGAGAGAAGGTTGTATTGAGATATATGTGTTGTCATTGGCTCACTTACGAACCAAAGAGAGTCATTGTGCTCATTGGAGGATTAGGTCATTGTTAATGTGTTGATTGGAGGATCACGTAGTTTCTGAAACCTATAAGTGTACAAGAGCATGCAGAAAACGTTATTCTGATCTATTTCCAAGAGCGATATTTAGAATCTTGTTTTGATCCCAAATTTTGCAAAATGTTGTGTCAAGTCGTTTCCAGAAATAACTGTGTTAAGGAACTTTATAATTTTGTTTATGAGATCGCATCTAGCCGTGAGTTCTTTAATTGCTTTCTTTAAGAACATTTGTTTCCTCCTTCAATGGTACACATAAATTCTCATGGAGAGAGTCAACACAGTCCCATAGAGGTGTAGTTTTTTATCATTCTGAGAGCACTTACATCTACAGAACATCAGATTCCTATAATGTGTTAGAAAAATTTAAATAGAAGAAATGAAGTGAATTAACTAGCAACTCACAGGTGAGCAAGTTGCACCTGGAGGCTGCACAAATTGGAGCGTACAGGCTCAATTAAATTAACCAAAAATGATTCAATAAATACATCACAAAAGAATAGGGAGGTGAGAATAAACTCCTACAACCTAGGAACTAATCCTAAATTAAGGAGTTACGTTACAACCATGTAACCATTTTTCCATTAATACAATATAATATTAATTATTTTCAACTCTCTCCCTTAATGGAGAAAAGATTATCTTGAAGTCCTAACATCCCCCTAAACAATTCAAACTTCACTTTCCCAAGAGGCTTAGTAAAAATATCAACCACATTGTCACATGTTTTACAGTATTCAATAAATAATTCTTTTGACTAGACCTTTTCTCTAACAAAGTGAAACTGAGTATATATGTGTTTATTGTTCTTATGAAACATTGGGTTGTTCACCAACTTAATGGAACTCTGGTTGTCACATTTGATGACGCTCGCTTCTTTCTGCTCTTCTCCTGCACCATGGAGAAGCCTCCTCAACCAAATAGCTTCACATCTTGCTGTGCATAATTCTTGGTACTCAACTTCAACTAAAGATAAAGACACAAGGCTATGCTTTCTACTGCTTCATGCTATGATCCTAGATCCAACACTAAATTCATAACTCGTGATAGATCGTTGATCATCTAGGTTACCTGGCCAATCAGAATCTAAAAAACCTACTAAAGTAACATGAGATGTATCAGGTATAAAATACCATAATCACAAGTACCATGAAGATACCTCAATACACGTTTTTCTTCCACCCAATGACTTTCAAGAGGTTTAGACATAAAATGGCTTAGCAAACTAACAGAGTATGCTAAGTCTTGTCTAGATGTAGTTAAATATATCAGACTACCAACTAGTTTCCTATACAAAGTAGCATCCACCTCCTTATAGCCATCATTACTGCACAATTTCAGGTTCTATTGCAAAGGTACTAATGTTGTCTTACAGTATTCCATTCTAAACTTTTTGAGCAGCCCTGTAACATACTTCCCTTGAGTAAGGAAATTATGCCCAGAGTCTCTCCACACCTCTAGTCCTAGACAGTAATGTAAACTTCTGAGGTTTTTCATTTCAAAAACATGTGACATGTGCAATTTGATTTCTTTGATTAATGCATTTTCATTACCTGTTATAATCATGTCATCGACATACAAGAAAATCAAAGTTATCTACCTCTATTCATCATACATGGTATATAGATTTGGATCATTCTTACTCCTATGAAAACCATGATATAAGAAAAATGAATCAGTATTCTCATACCAAGACCTGGGTACCTGTTTTAAACCATAAAGGGTATTTTTCAATATACAAACTAAGTGCTCCTACCCTTTAAAAATCCCTTCAAGCTGCATTAAATAAACCTCTTCCTTTAAATCACCATTTAGAAATGCAGACTTCACATCTAATTGGTGTAGCTTCCATTGATGTTTTATAACTACAACAATTAACATTCTAATAGTATTCAGTTTGGCTACAAGAACAAAGGTTTCTTCATAGTCAAATGCCTCTTTCTGTGAATAGTCCTTTGCTACCGGTCTAGCTTTAAACTTTTTTATACTCCCATCTGCATTAAATTTACGATTTTAAAGCCACTTGCAACCTATGGGTATTTTTCCTTCAGGCAATTCAACTAGTTGCCAAGTATTATTTCTAATAATAGACTCAAATTCTTCATTCATTATGGCCCTCCACTCATAATATTGACTAGCTTCTTTATAATTTATGGGCTCGATAACATTTAAAATGTTTGAAATATGGTTGGTAGTTAAGTCTACCTACCCGATCTTCTCGGTAAGGGACTCACCTCAAATTTGTCTGCTTCAGGCTTGGCAGGCTTGACTTACTGATTACGTCATCTGCCTCTTACTCTTTTTGTTGTTGTTGTTGTTGCTACTGTTGATTTTCCTCACTACCTTCTTCCATCAACAATGGAAAGTACCACTCTTCAAGGTTGTTCTCCTTATTTCCATCCTCAACCTTCTCATGAAATAGCACATCACGACTTGCAAAAACCTTATGAGTCAAAGGATTAAACAACTTATAAGCTATAAACTCAGTGCAGTATCCTACAAAGATGCATTTCATGGCCTTAGGGTCTAACTTCTTCCTATCATCCTTGGGAATATGAGAAAAATATTTTGACCCAAAAACCATTAGATGATTCACTGTAGGGTTATATCCATAAAATGCTTCAAAAGGAGTTTTAAAGTTGAGACATTTAGTTGGACTCCTACTTTCCAAGTTTACTGTAGTGTTGATGGCTTCAGCCCAAAAACCATTGGATAGACCCTTACCTTGAAGCATACTTCGTGCGCACTCCACAAGAGTTTTGTTCTTTCATTTTGTAACTCCGTTCTACTCTGAAGTGTGAGGTGCTGTGAATTGTTGAATAATCCCATGCTTCCTGCAAAATTTCATGAACTCTCCCAACTTGTATTCTCCTGCTTGATCAGAGAAGAGAATCTTAATGAATTTCCCTGTCTTCTTCTCCACCATATTCTTAAATTCTCTTCTCCACCATATTCTTAAATTCTTTAAAGCATTGAAATGTCTGGCTCTTATTTTTTATAAAGTATACCCATGAGAATGTAGTGCAATCATCATTAAAGAGTAAAAAATAATATCCACCACCTAGCAACCTACTATGCATAGGTATACATATATCTGTATGCACAAGCTCCAGAATATATCTTTTCTTCCTATCAACATTCAAAGGAAACTCTTCCCTATGCATTTTCCCTAATGCACATCCATCACAATATAAATGAACATTCTAAAAAGTAGGAAGTCCATTCAACCATACCTTTTCTTTGCAGCAGCATGAGATCTTGTAGGTTAAGATGATTGAATCTCTGATGCCAAAGATTCTTAGTTGTCCATCCTGTTGAAGCCAAAGCTTGGTGTGGCATGCTCTTGACATTCAACCTATACAAGCCTACCACACGCACTCCTTATGCAACTAGTTCATTCTTGCTATCCTTTATGAAAAAGTATGTTCTGAAGAATTCGACTTGTAGGTCCTAATCTTCCATTATTGAAACAAACATCAAGTTCTTCTTAATCCTGGGTACATACATATCATTTTTAATATATCTAATATTACCATCAAGTAACATCACCAGAATATCATTGTACCCCTTAATATGATAACCTTTGTCATCACCTTGATAAACTTTAGCTCCACAAGTAGTTTCTTCAAAGCTATCAAACCAGTGTCTATTACCTATCATATGTGATGATGCGCCTGAGTTTACGAACCATGTTTTGGCCTCATCCTCCTCAAGAGCTGAAAGAGCATAATCAGCTACAAATAATCGAAGATTATGACTGTGACCTTCATTAGAAAAGTGCCCAGTGTGATTTCTCTGTTTATTTCTAGCCTCATCTATCTATCTCTTAGAACAATACTTAGCTAAATGACTAGTTTTCCCATAGTAAAAAAATTTAATGTCATATTTGTTACCACTAGTACTTGGATACATACCTCTAAATGGTATCTTCTAAAAAACACCACCGCCTTTCTGTCCCTGTGGTTGTTTCCCTTTGTATGGCTTCTTCTTTGCCATCAGAGCAAGATCGGCACTCTGTGGTCTCAAATTTTGTCATCGCTCTTCTTCCTATATCAGGATTCCTATTAGCTCTTCAAATGTAGGGGATTTATCCCTTGCAGACAAGCCTATGATTAAAATATGGTATTCATCCATCATCCTATTCGATGTAAGTGTGACAAGATCAAAATCAGACACCTTCACCCCAATGTCACCTAATATGTCCTTTAGGTCCTTGACCCATGCAATGAATCCAGCAACAGACTCATTCTCCTACATCCTCATGGAAAACAACTTGCCTTTGAGCGAAAAGATGTGATTGGTGTTCTGCGTCTGGTAAAGGTTCTTGAGTGTCGTCCATATCTCATTAGATGATTTACAGTCTCTGATATGTGGAATAATGTTGTCTTTAACAGACATCTTCAATAAGACTTTTGCCTTATTCTCCCTTTTATCCCAATCCTATATTAGTGTTGTCATACCACCTACTGAAATGGTCATCTATACTCATTGCCACTAACGATCGACCATGTGCTTGATCCCTCAAGCAATGTTTGTAGCTTGAATTTCCAATTAGCATAATTGGTCCCATCAAGTTTGTTAGTCTCATTGAGATAACCTTCTGTAAAATTGTTCATTTTCGACTGATCGGATTCCAAATCCTCTAATATTCAGTCGATTCTAACCAAGTGAACAATTACAAGCTACAATAAAAAAATAATCTCAACACATTCCAGAACCTTTGAATCGATCACAGACCTAATGCCAATCTACCATGATATTTGTGTCTACAACTCAAATCTGCAACTAATTTAGCAGAATCTCATGCACAGAACCATAAAAAAAAATCCAGCACTCCTTCATATTAAAAAACAACGCTTTTTGGGTGTGATGATTAAATCCTTGTAAGTAAAAGGCCAATCATCGTAGGTTCAACCCCCGAAATCCCCGATGACCATTGCTTTTTCTATGCCGAAAAATGTGATGATCACCTTGTGCTCAACTATAGATATGTTGTGACCTATGAGAAATAAAATTTCTCCTATGAGTAAGGTATGTCACTCTCGACTACCTATACTCTGAAACTTTGAGCACTGAGGCTCCTATGCTGACATTGGGGCACTATAGCCATGAAGGCTCTATAGCCACAAAGGCTCAATAGGTAAATAAAGCCCACCACATCTTAGCTCTGATAACATGTTAGAAAAATTGTAAAAAAAAGAAATAAATTGAATTAACTAGTAGCTCACAGGTGAGAAAGCTACGCCTAGAGGCTGCACAAACTAGAGTCTACACTCTCAACTCAATTAACCAAAGATGATTCAATAAATACATCAAAAACTAATAGGGAGGTCAGAATAAACTCCTACAACTTGGGAACTAATCCTAACTTAAGGAGTTACGTTACAACCATATAACCATTTCTCCACTCATGAGATTGACTAGCTTCTCTATAATTTGTGGGCTCTATAATATGAGATGTATGAGAAGTTATGCAAACTGAAAAATGAATAACAAAGAGAATTACAGAGAAAATATTAGGGAGCTTGAATTCAATATAGAGCATTCCATTCATGTTTGTGCAAGATGTCTTTCGAAGCCCCGTGATTGGTAATCGGTGTCAAGTGTATGAAAATCTTGGAACAATGTGCATGAATGGGATGTTCGTGATAAGTTTTTATTTGAGGAACACATAGACGAGGACTTAAAATACAACTTATATTTTGATATAAGTGCTATTGGTTTTATTTTTGTGGGATTTGTTGGTTTCTTTATGAGAGTATTTTTTTCAAATCTTTGTTAAGTTGGTTTGTAAAATTTATAATAACAATCAATTAATGAATAGATTAACAAAATTTAAATTAGTGGTTCTCAAGATTCTTCGGTGCCGGTAGAATGTATCACTAATTTGATTGTGTGATTTTGTTATACATCGATGCGTCTTGTTGTGCTTCAGGCTTCAAGAGTGCTAGTTACAAGTTATGTTATGATATCCATGTATGTAGAAATGTCACTTGCATAATTGACTGTTGGATACAGTCTAGTATTGAGATTGTCCTTCGGGAGATCGAGAAGCGTCAATTATACAAATTTCATCAAATATGGTTAGAGTCGATTATGTCTTAAATGAGTTGAATGGGAAGCTCAAAAATTGTGGCGGTGAAAAGAGCGTTGTCTGGGATACTTCAGACTGGGGATGAGTGTTGAGGAAGACCAGTTAAACATATGTGACATGTGAACTGTAATTTTCCATTTTTGTATTAATATTTGTAATGAAGTAAATGTAAGCATTAAAGGGGGAACTTGGAATAATGCTTACATTAGAATGTAGGCATATATTTCTTGTTAACAGTTAGAGTCTATTGAGATATTTTGATAATAGTATTCTCCTGTCTTAGAAACTATTGGATCACATGAGCACCAATCTCTCACAAATTACACAACACTTTTCATTTTCATTGTAGAGAAACAATAAGGAAACGTTTCCCCCCAATAATTAAACCAATAAACACTTTTGGTGTCAAGACATTCACATTATGAATTACAGTGCGACTAACAAAGGCTCCAATCAATGCAAGTGATACTAATGCAATTGAACCAATATAAAAGCCATGAAAAATTTGACATTCATTTTCAATTTCAGATCCTTCATAGATAATAAGATTGGGAAGAAGATATAAAACTTATACATTCACACAAGTTGTCGAGTAAGAAGAAATACATTGATCGCACCTTGCCAATGGCATCAATAGTGTTTCCACTGCATCAGTGAGTCATGCTAACCATCTCAGCAATTCCACCAACATTTTCACTGATGGGTCCATATGCATTAATGGAAAATCTAGTTGCAATTATGATAAGCATGCCCAAATCAACTACTCCAATACCATACATGGAAACCAAACTAAAACTCACAAAAATTCTTACTGCAATAGAAAATATGGGAATAATAATAGATTTGTATCCCAAATCCAACCCAAATATAACATTATTGGTTGCTTGAGTCCTATATGAATCAACAACATTATGGACAGGGCTCCAATGCAAATGTGATATAGACCATCAACAATTTATATGAAAACTGCAAAACAAAAGATGGAATTATGAATTGAGGTCAATTCTTACTTGTTAGCATTACTTTTGTAGTACTTAGTGACAAAACCAATAACAAGGCTAGCCCACAAACCAATAGAAACATGGAAGAAAAACTAACATTCAACCTTTAAAGCAATGATGTTATATTTACCTATGACTCACTTTCATTTTCTGACAATGTGTTTAGTGTGGTGTGTACGCTCCAATCTCTTGCAGACAATAATTGTTGGGTAGTGTGTCATTTTTCATTTCATTATTTATTGATTCATTGTTATGAAACCAGCTCAAGAAAAGATAGAAAATATAGATCAACGCCTTAGAATTCAGCCTCTTCGAGGG
>APFE030034767.1:176438-187821 GCA_000404065.3 Pinus taeda | reverse complement strand
GTTCGCACTCTCATAAACCCTACTACCTCCATTTTACCTCTAAAACTCTGTGTAAGTCCATGTTCTTTTGGCCCCTGAGCACTAAGTTTGAACCGTCATGTAACTACGATCACATGACTGTGTGCTTTTCATCGGCCCTTTTCGTCACAACAGTCATTCTCTCCTTCCCTTGCACTGCTCATTCTCCCTTCATCAGTCTTAAAGGTGGTTAATTCCTTTATCAGGTCCAGGCTTTAATCGCTATCACAAATCACATATGGATAAAGGCTTCCCACCTTGACTTCCGCCAATGTGATATTGCGATGTGATCTAATCGTTATCGCAAATCACATCCATGTGTGCATAAGGGCCCAAACCCCTTGACTTACACCAATGCGATATTCTTAAAAATAGTTAATCCATGTATCAGGTCCGGGCTTTTATCGCCATCGCAAATCGCATATGTATAAAGGCTTCCCCCTTGACTTCCACTGATGTGATATTGCGATCACCCATCCACCATCCGATCAGTCCCAGTAAGATCCAACGGCCCTCGTCCATATCGCCATCGCAAATCACATATGTATAAAGGCTTCCCCCTTTGACTTCGGTTGATACAATATTGCAATCACCCATCCGCCGTTCGATCAGTCCTAGTAAGATCCAACGGCCCACGTTTGTTTGTACCCACTTCCGAAGTGCTGATGTGATATTCGTTGGTAATCACCAGTCGCAAGGGTTCAGGGCTCGACCTTAACGCAGACCATTCCTTTTTAGCGATGCGATATCAGGTGCTGAACCCGATATGACTCACCACTCCTGTGCATAAAGTTTCAAGTCCGCTTTCCGCCTCCGATAGTGTATTTTCCTATATTCAGTCTTTCTACCTTTTGTGCTCCTGATGGTGTATTCCGCTGTCCATCTACGCAATCCAACGGTTGATTTCTATTCCCTGTCTTTCTAATTCGCCCACCATGCAGTCCTATTGCCTGAAGGACAAAGGTAACATGTTCACCTGTACCTGATGCATTTCCTCTCCAACAACTACTTTTAAGAGACATAATGGCTGAGAAGGGAAAGGATCAACCTTGAGCAGATAAACATATTTATCAGTTATGGAACTCCTTCCATATAACACTCCACCTGCTCCAGAAGGACAACAGAGCATCCAAGAAGATCAACTTCATTCGCAGACACAGTCAGATTGCAGCAGAGACCGATATTAGACAGTTAAAGTGGTTGGTGGTCCATTATGACCCCTCCACGCATAGAATAGCAGAGCATTTTTGTAAAGAAACTCTATATATACCCACAAAACAGATGTAATCAGGGTTGATGGTTGTTGTTTTGATGTAAGGTTCAACTTTTGGAGACTGTAACTACTTTGATACTTGTAGTGTCTGGTCTTCATTTTCAGCTAATACAAGCTTCTTTTGCTATTAATCGGTCACTTTCCACTTCTATTCTATTCTAGGTTGTTTCTGTTATGCATTTTCCATGTACTATTGATGTTCAACAGTAGAGGAGTTCTCATCCTACCTCTGTGTTGAAGTCTAGCATGTATCGATGAATCTGTTATGCAGGTTTCTGTTAACTTAGTGCTAGAGAGTTGTCATCCTGTCTATGCATTAGGAAATAGATTTGAAGATCTTTTTACTAGTTGCAGTTGGCCATTACATGGTCTTGTGCATCTGCTGGTGTGGTCAGTATTCTCCATATTCACCTAATCCTCAAACTGTGAGTAATTGGTGGTCTAAAGCCTTGTAGTCTGGGGGTGTTCACCCATGTCTAGAGTTAAGCATAGTAGAAGTGGTTATCTGGCTTGAAAAAGCATCATTCCTTCCATTCATCCATTTCCAACCTTTTTTTTAGTTTGTAATGTTCCCGAGCATCTCTGAGGTACAACCTAGGAGAGTTTCTTGGGGTGATGACATTAATTGGCATTGTTTCCAGGGAGAGGAGATTCAATCTTAGCTTCCCTGGTAACTCCACTAGAGGAATACCAACTGTTAGCGACTCCACATTACAGTCCTGGCTCAGTTTGTGAGACATACTCGAAGAAATCCTTAGAGATCACTAGCTAAACCAATGCTTGACCCTGAGAAGATTGTCAAATCGAAGAAAGCATTACAGAAAGGAGCATCAGGATCAGGTAAGCCTAAGAAATCCTATGTGTCTCTGGAAGAGAAGGTTATAGTTGAGAATATACAATTCGAAGATCTAAGGCCTAGTACTGCTAGTGAGAAAATTCCTTTAGAGATTCATACAGCTCCTGGTTCATTTAGTTCCTATTTGAATCTTACTCCAAAGATAGCATCCTATATAGTCCATAACTTCCCTTTGTCTCTGTCATCCATTGCATTGTCCCATACTACTCAATATACCAGTACCCTTCCACATATTCCAGTCATGGCAGGCCAGCAAGCACCTACGAAGATGGAAAGAATCATTGCTACTATGTATGGACCCCTGGTCTTGATTGTTCCTTTGAATGCCATGCCTGCAAGAGAATATAAGAAATACATGCCTAATTTTACTAGTACAGAGGGAGTAACAATGGAAGATCACCTTGAATATTTTGATAGTTATGCTGATAACTTAGACATTAGTGAAAATGATGTGTGGATGAGAGTTTTTGTCCAGAGCTTTGATGGAGAGGCTAGAAAGTGGTTCAGAGAATTGCCCCTTGGATCTATTGTTGATATTGAAGCCTTAGATGAAGAATTTTTGAAGCATTGGGGAGATAAAAAACACTTGTTGTATTACCATACTGAGTTTGGTAACCTGAAGAGGGAAAATGGGGAACATTGCCTAATTTTAATAAAAGATTCAATTGTATGTATAGTAAGATACCAGCTGAAGTAAAGCCTACCCCCACCTCTGCCAAACTTGCCTATGCCAGTGCCTTTGACTCTATTTCTGTTTGCTATTGAGAGAAAGAAGATGTGCTACCTTAGTTGAAATGCAAGATGCAACACTAGAAGTAGAATCTAATATTATAGAAGTAGAAAAACTCAGAAGTCATGCTAATAGAAGGAGGCAGAGTGGTGAGGCTTCTTCTTCCTCTGCTTCATATTCAAAGCCCAAATTAGATAAGATGACTAGAATGATAGAGTCGTTGGATGCTAAGATATCTAAGCTAAAGGTTGAACAGAAATTGGGGAAGACAAGGCTCCCAAATACATTTGCTCCAAGAAATCCAAATCTATTCAAAAGAGTAAATGAAGAAACACAAATCATTGAGAAGGGTAAAAAAGCTAGTGAATATCAAAAGGTTAAAGATCCTTTTCAAAGTATGGTCATGGAGGAGGAGCGGATTGAAGATGATGATGAAATTCATTGTATGGAGGATAAAGGTAGTGCTACCTTTTTGACATTGGCTGCATACGAAGAATCTTTGCTGCAGGAACAAGACAGTCAAAGGTGGGACGGGAGACTATTCTACAAACTGAGGAGCAATGAAGATATAATCTGAGGTCAAATGAAAATAATGTTAAGGATAATCCCACCCAAAGAACTATTGTCCAAACAGAGTCACAGAACAACAAACAAACAAGACCGAAAGTTGATCCAATCATCCTCAAAGCTCCAGTTCAAGAGGTAAGAAGTTCCAACAAGTTACCTCCCTCTTTCAACTTTGAATCAGAAGTTCAGAAGTTGAAAATATCTATGCCTCTAGTAGAGTTGGTAAAGAGTGAAGTGTTTATAAAACCTACCCTTGAATCTCTTGAGCTGAGATCCACACAAACCTCCATTGAGTCTGTCAATTTGCAAGATGATAGGCTTGCAGTTGTGCTAAGTCAAATGATTGAACCTGTTAATGATAATTATCCATCATTTTATGTCTCCTTGACCATTCATGACAAAATCCTCCACAATTTCCTACTAGATATAGGGGCCAGCCACAATATGATGCCTAAAGCTGTCATGGACGAGTTAGGCCTTGACATCACTAGACCATATCATGATTTATTTTTATTTGATTCAAGAAAGATGAAATTTCTGGGGTTGATTAAAGATTTAGCCATTACCCTAACTCAATTTCCCATGAAGAGTATGATGATGGATATTGTGGTAGCAGATGTCCCTCCCAAATTTGGCATGTTGTTGTCAAGAGGATGGATTAAGAGACTAGGTGGTACATTGCAGAATGACCTATCTTATGCCAGTTTTTGGAGGAGAAAGCAAGAGATTATACAGATAAGCATAGTTGGAATATATCATCAGTGATGAGAAGAATCCTTCTAATCATCCTATTTATGTTGTGGACACTAATTTTGGAGTATGTATCCTCCAAATTGAAGAATCTTAGAAGGCCTCGTCACAACTCAAGAAAGAAATAGTTCAGGTTGAGGAAGAGTAAGGAAGTCAGGTTTGGGAGATGTTCTTTGATGGAGCATGTTCCAGGGAGACTGCAGGAGTAGGGGTGGTGCTGATATCTCCAGAACAAGAAAGTACACATCTGTCTTTTAAGTTGGCTTTTCAAGTCACCAACAATATAACAGAGTATGAAGCTCTGATATTGGGCCTTAACGCAACAAAAGACGGAGGAATCAGAAGTATAAAAGTGTTTGGAGATGCTAATCTGATCATTCAACAGGTGAACAAAATGTTTCAAGTAAAGCACCCAAGGTTGAATGAGTACAGAGATGAGGTATGGAGACTCAAAGATTATTTTGATGATTTTTGTATCTCATATATCCCTAGAGTCAAAAATCAGCTTACTGTTTCCATTGCTAAGTCTGCTAGCATGTTTATCCCTCCCATGCCTCCTAGACTAGTATATGAAGTCCAAATGAAATATAGACCATCCTTGCCTGATAATGTCCACCATTGGAAAGTTTTCAAGGATGATCACGAAGTGAATAGATTCCTGCAAGTCATTGATGAATTTTCTGAAATGCAAATTGACCAAGATAATGAAGCCTTGGAAGAAAGCCCTCAGTCCCAGCTTAGAAACAAAATTGGCAAATATAGTATTGTCCATCTTCCCAGCAATCATATACCTAAGGGTTTAATTCCTCTAGAAAGATTGTTTGACCAAAATGAAGTGCCTTATAAAGTTGCCCAAAATGAATATTAGTCTGCAGTCTGTAAGCATAATATAGGGAGTCCAAGTTAGCCAAGATACATAAATCTGTCCACTCATCTGTCTACTGACCAAAGTTTTGAATATTGCAATTTAATGAAGCAAGTTGCTGATGTCTTTGCCTGGGAATATAGTGACCTGAAAACGTATGATAAAAAGATCATCCAGCATAAAAATCCCTTTAGAAAAAGACACTATACCTTTCAAACAGAAGCCGAGACCAATAAATCCTTTTCTCCCTCCTCTGATTGAAAAGGAAATCAAAAAATTGTTGGCTGCCAAAATCATAGTCCCTCTCAGATATTCAAAATGGGTAGCCAACTTAGTAGTGGTGAGGAAGAAAAGTGGAGAAAATAGACTCCGTGTTGATTTCAGAAACTTAAACAAATGCTCTAAGAAAGACAACTATCCTCTAACCAAGATGGAGCATTTGTTGCAAAAGGTCTTAGGAGCCAAAGTGATATCTTTCCTAAATGGATTTTCAAGGTATAATCAAGTGGATGTACATCCAGATGATCAAGAGAAGACAAAATTCACCACTCCTTGGGGCACTTTTATGTATTCCAAGATGCCTTTTGGGTTGATAAATGTTGGAGCTACCTTTCAGAGAGCTATGGATATGGCATTTGTGGGAGAGAAGGATAAATTTGTCCTTATCTACCTTGATGACATAACAGTATACTCCAACAGCCATCTAAATCATTTGCAGCATTTGAAGAAAGTTTTCTTAAAGTGTAGGAGGTTTGGGATTTCCGTCAATCCTAAAAAATCACAATTTTCTTTAGAAGAAGGCAAGTTGTTAGGACATGTTGTTTCTGTTGCAGGTGTCTGAATTGACCTAGAAAGAGTAAAAGAAATACAGGCCTTGTATATCCCAAGATCAAAGAAGGACATCCAGTCCTTTCTGGGCAAGATTAATTTTGTGAGGAGGTTTATACCAAATTTTGCAGAACTTGTGAAGCATATTACCTCCATGTTGAAAAAGGGGTCAGAGATCAAATGGACTGACGTAGCAAGAAAATATTTTGATTCCATTAAAAAAGCTATTATGGAGCTCCCACTTTAATCAGTCAAGATTACAACAAGGAGTTCCACATATTTTCTTTTACCTCTATTGACACCCTTGCAACAGTTTTATTGCAAGCAAATGAAGAAGGCTTAGATCATCTGGTGGCATTTTTCAGCAAAACCTTAAGGGATGCCAAGCTGAGGTATGATAATATTGAAAAAAAAGAGTATGCTCTTATCAAGTCTTTGAAAGCTTTCAGAGTTTATATTTTGCATTCCAAGATAATTGCATATGTGCCCTCCGCTTGAATAAAATATGTCCTAACACAACCTGATGCTAATGGAAGAAGGGCTAAATGGATTACAAAGTTGATTGAATTTAATATAGAAATAAAGCCCACTAAGCTTTTCAGAGGTCAGGGTCTTGCCAGACTGTTAGCTGAAGAAAATTACAGAACATTGGACATAAATATCATAAGCACTGATGCAGAAAAGGATCAAACAGAAGAAGAGGAAGTAGTTGAACCAGAGAGAAAGCAGTCGGTGGCAAAAAATGTAGCTTCTTGTAATTGGTATTCTACAATAGTTAAATTCTTGCTGAAGCTAGAAATCCCTCCAAGCCTTACTCAAAGTCAAGTCAGAACTGTTAAACTCAGGGCAACAAAATATTGTATCCATGAAAATATGCTCTATTGGAGGGACCCATCTAGAATGCTTTTGAAGTGTCTGGACAAAGAACAACCAATGGAAGTTATGCAGCAGTTTCATTCTAACATGTGTGGAGGACACCATTATTGGAAACTAAACCCCACAAGATCCTCAGAGTTTGGTACTATTGGCCCACTTTATTTTCTAATGTCTTTTCATTTGTTAAATCTCGCGACAGGTGACAAAGATTTGAAGGGAAACAGTAGTTGAAGTCCCTGCCCTTAAAACCAATACATGCAAAAGGATGTTTTCAGTAGTGGGGCTTGGAATTCATTGGAGAAATCAATCCACATTCCAGTGGCCAGCACAGATGGATATTAGTAGTGTTAGGCCCCTATACTACTAGTGTCACCCCTTATTGTTATTAGTACAAACCACTTATTATATTGATGTACCCATGTAGTGCCCATATTGTTACTATTATGCCCCATAGAAGCCCACTATTGTTATTATTGTGCCCTTACATTATTATTGTTATGTAGCTCTGATTATGTTATGACCCCTTAGACTCCTATATATAGAGAAGAGGTCTTTTCATTTGAATCATCCAAGAATTGTTCATTTATGTAATGTAAAGGAGGTTGCCCCCTCGAAGAGGCTGAATTCTAAGGCGTTGATCTATCTTTTCTATCTTTTCTTGAGCTAGTTTCATAACAAAAATGATGAGAACTCACATGGAGATATTGCTTCATATGAGTTTTTTTACGGAAAAAATGGTGCAATAGGGATCCATCATCCAACTTGCAGAGGAGAACATCAAGGAAAGGAAGGCACCTCCATTGTGCATTTTATTGAGTCAGATTGATAGTTTAGATGATGAAGGAAATGGTTTAACTTCTCATGCCCATGGGGCCAAATGGCACAAGTATCATCAACGAACCTTTTCCAAAGCTTGGGGCGAAAAGGAGTGGAGGCCAAAGCTTTGGTCTTGAACTATTCCATGAATAAGTTAGCAATGACAGGAGAGAGCGGGGATCCCATAGAAACACCATAATTTTGTTCATAGAATTCCCGCTGGAAGTTGAAAAGGGTAGAGGTTAGGCATAGGCCCACTAAATTGGCAATGTCATTATCGGTGATTCTTTTTATGACACTAATGGCATCATTAATGGGGATTTTTGTAAAAAGGGACACAACATCGAAGCTAACTAACAAATCACCCAAGTCAAACCTTAAATCCTTTAACTCATGAAGACATGAAGTAGAGTTCCAATGAAAGAACTGGTGTGACCAACCAAAGGCTTGAGCTTTTGGCCAAGGAATTTATCAAGAAATAAGTGGGATAACTATCGTATTAATGATAGGCCTTAGAGGGGCCCCTTCCTTATGGATATTGGGAAGCCTATAGATCCTAGGGGAAAGAGGTTTACTCTCAACAAGTTTTTTGCTAATGGGGTTCAGAACATGATTAGATTTAATGGTGCAAACAACCTCTTTAGCAACCTTTTTAAGAGGTTTCTTATTGAGTTTTTTGTAACTCCCATATTGTGGAGATGGTCCAACATATTGCTAATATAGTTAGATTTGTCTAAAATAACAACGATGTTGCCTTTATCAGCTTTGAGGATGAAATGTCAAGGTTATCTCTAAGGGATTTAAGGGAAAGGAACTCATCCTTTCTTATGTTACTTTTGGGAGGCTTAGCTTTCCTTAGGAGAATGGCACAATCTAGCCTAATGGTCTCCTTAATATTGTCCAAAAGGCGTTTAATCCCAAATTCAAAGCTACAAATAATATCCTCCATGGGAATTCTTCTTGGGGCCAAGGAAAAATTCAACCCCTTTTCCAAGATGCTAAAAACATGAGAATCAAAATTCGCTCTAGATAAATTAACAGTTGTCCAATGAGAAGAATAAAATGTATTATTGTTGTTGTTGTTATGCTCACTATTATTATTATTATTACAACACAATTTGTTATTAAAATAATAATAATAATAACTATTATTATTATCATTATTATTATTACTACAAAATTTGTTATTCAAATCAATAAATCTTAAATTAAATAAAGGTGAAGAATGAAGGGTAGATGGCACAGGAGGGATGAAGGAATTCGAGGGGGAGTGAACAGTGGAAGAAGTCAAGGGAAAAAGGGAGGATAGAGATGAATTGATATTAAAATCATTCAATCATATATTCAAGCAAGGGGAAGAAGGAGGGGGGTTAGGAAAAGGGGGGATGAAGGGATCCGAATGAGACTCAACGAGAGAAGAAGTCAAGGGACAAGTAGGTAGGTGAAGGGATAAGGAAGATCAGAGCACAACAAAGGGAGTTGGACATGATGTGAGCAGACAAGGATGGGGGATGGGTTCAGGAAGTGCATAAGCGATGACACGACAGGGGAGTCAATGGGAAGAGGAGTGAGGGATGATGGGGTCAGGGTTCTTGTTGGTACCATTCCATTACCCTCTTTTTCTTCTAAAAACATCATCAATTGCCTATCTCTTCCCTCCATAGACCCCTTTACATCCATTGAAATTGATTAGTTAATAGCGTTATAGCTGTTAGTTTGCATTAAAGTTAATTTATGAGTTTTCATGTTAGAAATTAGGAATTTTTAACAAAAAGGTCTCGGGAAGATATCACATCTTGTAAATGGTTTATCATCTGACACATGGCATGACAGGCAAGCCAAAGCAGTGGATAAGGACGAGCTCCTGAATGTACAAGCATGAAGAAAAATTGATTTTACAGCAGGTCAAAAGCTCCTACTTATGCGGTCAACGCTGGGTCAAACCCCAGCCTTTTGGTTACAAAGGCAGTAAAAGCCATGGTTTCTAAACCAGCTTTGTTTTGTCTTTTTGGAAATTGGTTCACCTTAGAATGACCGCAAATCATTCCACTGTAAAAGCAAGAATGACTGCTTCAATGAATGTGCATTCGATTCAAGATAGGAAGGCAGATAAAAACTCTGTATCGTTTTTCTTTCGGGACATGTTATGTTACCTCTGTGTATTGTTTTAAAGAACCGAATTCATATATGTGATTGCAACTCTTAGTGTTTGAATACAATTACGATTTCACTCTAGCATTGTCTATGCGTTAATATTGTCGATTGATTGAGCTCATTCCAGTGTACCATTGAAACGTGGACGGGCCCTGTGTGGATTGGTATACTGTGCCTTTCGTTTTCATTGCTTTTGAATTTACATAGAACGCATTTCCATTGCTCTTGAACGCATGTCGTTTAATGTCATTTTCATAGCTCTTGAATTTACACAGAACGCATACTGTTGATGTTATTTCCATGCTAATGATTTTTTCAATTTGATTCCAATTTCTCACAAATGGAATCTATGGTGCTTTCTTAAAGATATCATCGTTAGATCATTGAATCAGGGCTCGTAAGATATTTGGTCTAGCGTTATGTTTTAAGGCATTTCCATAAACTCTGTTTGTTTATGTATTTAAAGTTTGGTGTGTTTTTTATTTCTTTATGAGTGCTTCAGTATTAACTAGACAGAGTTTTGTGCACAACATCCTTGTAAGGGGATTCAAATCTCAGTTTAGCTATACTTTGTATCTTTGAGACAGTTAGAAAATCCAGGTAATCTGAGTGTTAAAGTGAGAGGGAACATACCTCAACCTTCTGTAAAGAAGTATTGTCGCCTATCACCACAAACACTTAGTTAGGAATCCTTTATGTCTATAGATTTTAGACACACGCCTCGAAGTTTACTTACCCAGGTTGATAATAAATCTAGTCTAATCTAGTACCCTAGATTGGCCACTACATTTTGGCGCCGTTGTCGGGGAGGCGTAGTTAGAGGATTTTGAAAAGAAAAAAACATCAATCAAAATATAAAAGAAAAAATTAAATCAACAAAAACAAACCAAAAACACAACATAGATTTTACTGTCACTGTAGAAATCATTTTTTCTTATGCCTAGATCTAGAGATAGTAGAGGCAGATTCACAAGAACCCCCCATCCAAAAACTAACTTATCATCAGGAGCAGACTCTGTGGGAAAAACTGAATACACAACACTAGCTGAGGAAATCATCATACAAAGATTAGAGGATAAATACAAGTCAGTGATCCGGATTTAAATAGGAACGCAATAGATTACAGAGATAACCATAAATACAGAGATGCGATAACCATAAATAAAGAGATGCAGCGGAAATAACACTTCATTTCATTAATGGAAAATACCGAAATATGCTTACAACCAATTGGAAATAAACCAGCTAGGACGATGGTAGCTTATCTCTGAGAAGAGATGTGCGCTACATGTCTCTGAACTGTTCCGAACTTGTGTTACAATGAGGCTCAAAGGCCTATTTATTATTGAGAAACAATGGAAAACCCTTCACATTCCAAAATCGACCCTTAGAAGATGAAACGCCAAATTGTGGGCCCCGTTTTGGGTAAATTGGTACATCAATTTCCCGGGGTCGTAACTTTGGCATACGATCTCCATTTGACGCGTATGATAGCTCGTTACAAAGATCTATCCGAGAACTACCATTGTTGGAAAGGGCAACATCGGTCCATTTCATGGACCCATGTTGCCCCTGGATTCCCCAAAAAACGTCGTTTAGGGCCTCAAAACGGCTCCGGAAGTTCAAGACCCGAAAAACTGCTAAAAATAG